>BPLR01018201.1:0-63950 GCA_021605095.1 Caerostris extrusa | reverse complement strand
GTTACGTATTGCTAGTAGATATGAAAACAATAAATATTTAGAAAATAACTTTTATCCCATTTAAAAAGTTCTTTAGCTGTAAGTTTACTTTTAAAATTCAATATTTAATACTTTTAAAGAGTTAATCTAAAAACCATTGCGTCGAAATTATGTTGATTGTTACAAAAACTGGACAAAATTTTTTAACTTTCTCAAAGAAAATTTCGAATAAGATGTTTAACAACATAAAAATTTAATTTTTAGTGGATATCCTTGCACAGATTTTAACTTTTTCTTATTTAAAGTTGTTGTAGAAATCCTGAAACTTTATATGATATTTTTAAAATTAAATAACTTATTTTAAACACAAATTAATAGATTTTATTTTTATGAGTCTTTTAAATTTTTTTATATATTTTTTGTTAGAATGACAGAAAAGTTTATATTCATGCATTAAGTTGCTGTGGTAAAGCTGTAACTGGATGGATTGCCAGAGATGCTATTCAAGAATGTAGAGAAGCTTGTGGAGGTCATGGTTATCTAAAAGGTATATAAAATCAAAGTTTGTACGGGGGATATTAATTATTTAATAAATAGCTTTGGTATTTGACAATATTATTGAAAATGCAATGCAACTTAGTAAAAACAAATATGTTACAAGTTAATAGGTTCATTAGCTTTATCATAAGCAAATGTTATTTTTGTGATATATGCCTGATATTTTATAACAAAAAAATTCCAAGCTTTAACATTGGCAGCAAGCATGTTTTATGCTTCCAGAAAAGTATATAAATAAAAAAAAATAGTATGAAAGCATATAACTGAAAATTTTTTTAAATAATGTGCAATAATATGTCAAAATTATTGATTTTAATAGCTAATTGAATTTAGAAAAATAAGTTTAAAATATTGGAATATAGTTTTTTAAAAATTCTTGATCCAAACTGAAAGTTTAAAATGTGATTTTTATTCAATCGCTGAAATTTCTCTTTTAAAGCCTAAGTGTTTCTAACAATAATGGGTTTGGCATTCATTTAAATCAAACTGTCTAGCATATAGAGATCACATACAACCAGTCACTGTTAGAAATGCTGGAAAACATGAAATCATAAATATCTATTCATATTTTTATGCTCCTAAAATATTTATTTTTGAAACTTTTATTATGACAAAAGAAATTTTTTAAATAATTTAAAAAAAAAATTTTTTTTTTTTTTTTTTCTTATTTTTATTTTTCTAAAATATTTCGTTTTTCGTGTTAGTATAAACATGACATATTTTGTATTATAGCAAAACAATTTTGATTTTATATATATATATATAAAGTTATATAGCTTTTTCAAAATAATAGATGTTTGTGTATTTTGACATTCTAAAATAATTAAAATATTATAATTGTCTCTAATAATATAGTTAGTGTTTTATGATTTTAAAGTAAAGCTATATACTCATCTTCAAAATAAAATTTTAGTGAATGATTTTTTAATTTGCTACTTTATTCATAGCTGCTGGTTTTGGTACTTTAAGAAATAACAATGATGCCAATTGTACATATGAGGGTGATAACAATGTAATTTTGCAACAGACAAGCAATTATCTTTTAAATTTACTGAAAAAAATTCAATCTGGTAAGCATTCAAATTGTTTCTTTTTGTACTTTTATTTATTTTTTTTTTGAAATATTATTACAAACTTATTGAAAAATGTTAATCTGGGCTTTTCAAGTGATTTTTTATATTCTTTATGTACTTATTTTTATGGAAGGGAGTTAAAAGGAAAAAAAAAAATATATTAAATAATTTTTAAATAATAATAATGATTTTTAAACATTTTGTTGTTAAACTGTTGTCATAACTATAGGGATATTACACTGCTCAATATGGCATATAAAATATTATCTAATTTACTATGTACAAGAGTACTCCCTTTGTTGATAAAGTGATTGGAAATTACCAATGTGGATTTAGATCTGTACTATAGGCCAAATTCATGCTTTAAGACAAATCCTTTGAAAAGCTAATGAATATATTATCAAAACTTACCACCTATTTATAGACTTAATAAATAAAAGAGACATTGCTATGCTTGCTATTTGTAGCAAGGATAGAGTTTGAAATCCTACCAAACTTATTAACTTAATTTGAGCTACATTTGCAAAGTGAGATCTAAGATTAAAATTCAAAATCATCTTTCTGAACTTTTTTTAACAGAAAGAGATCTATGTCAAGAAGATTCCAAAGTTTGCTTGCTAATTCAAATTAGTGTTAGAAAAGTATCAGAGTTAATAGATTAGAAGACCATAGGAGTACCTTGTAGAACAGGTTGCTGCAAATACTGGCTATGCAGATGATATAGATATTATTGGAAGATCAGAAAGGTCATTAATTGAGGCTTTTTAGCTCTTGAATTTTCTGCCACAAACATGGGCCTCGCAGTTAATGAGAATAAAACTAAATTTATGGAAATCTTGCTTTCTATGGTAAATTATTGCAACCAATTGTGGCTAGTTCGAAAAGGTTGATAAATTTAAATATCTTAGCTTATTTTTGTCATTAATTATAAAGCCAAGAACAGAAATTGATTAATTAAAATGGCTAATAAATGTTTAAACTGAGGAGACAACTGATATCAAATTTTATCAGTCGCAAAACAAAATTGGAATATATAAGATACTTATGCAAGTTTTACTGTATGCAAGTGAAACATGGACTTTAAACAAAGACACACAGCATGCATTGAACATGTTTGAGCAATCTTCAGCCCACTGCAAGTAAGATATTGGCAAATAAGATACAACTTTGAACTGTATAGGCTCTATAAACAACCACAAATCATGTCATCTGTAATAATAAATTAAAATGACTTGGCCATGTCTGGAGAAGCTTGGAAGATTATCCCATCAAGATCTTGACTTTCAAAAAACCGTGAAGGATTCTGAACTAAAGGTAGACAATTGACTATATAGTTAGATGACATTGAAACAGATTTAAAGATTGGAGAGGAGTCGCAGTAGATAGAAAATGTTGAAAAAGTGTATGGTTGAGCTTGTGAAGAAGAAAATATGATTGATTTGAATAAAAAGAAGATAAATAATTAGTTTTCCTTAACAACTGATGCATGAAAATATGAAATACATTTAACATATTTCATTTTTATCCAGGGTGTTTTATTTCTTTAATATCACATTTCTTATATTCTCCACATCTATCTGAATATTATACTAGAATTTGTTTCATCTACTCATAAAACTTTACAAAAATATGTAATTGTTGTTTGTGCCATATGTATAATCACCCAAATATTCTTGAAAACTAGTACAATAACATTTACATTCATCTAATTGAATTTACAAAAGCACTTATTTCTGAATTTACCAGAAAGTGCTAATTTATCCCCTCAAATGCAAGTAAAACCTCACATGGAAATAACCCTGTTAATGTTTTAAGATCCCAAATCTTATATAATTTGTCTGTGAATAATAAAAACTGCTGTAACAATAGTTCCTCAATTTTATAGATAGAGAGGTTGAGACATCATTAAAACAACTTAAATTATGTTTTTCAACACTTACTTACATATATGGATTCTAAAATGGTTCATAATAACATTTATTGAAAATCCTTTTAAAAAAAGTGTATAAATAAAAATTTTTAGGAATACAAATATTTGTTGAGTGTCAGTGAGGTTTGTACCTTGTAGTAGATAGTATGCATGTTAGTTAAATGAATGATTGGAAAAATTAGAGAAAAATGTGTGATGATATAGAAAAGGGCCAAAAAAAGTGTGAATTCTTTTCAAATACTACATTAGTTAGCTTCGTTAACATTTATGGTATACATGTTTTTACTAAATATATTTTTACCAAAATAAAGAGATTGCAAAACTCTTAGTAGTTAAAAATTAAAATATTATAATTATTTGTATTTTATTGTCAACTTGATTTGATACAAAATTCTTAATATTTCTGTAAATCACAAATTATCTTGATGTAATCAAATGGCTATCAATTATAAAATTAATCAAATGTACTTTTTTTTTTATAATTTAAACAAGTCATATCTTTTATTATTCACTTAATAAAAAATAGTCTTTGTATGCTTGTCTATGCTATGTGTGTATGCTATTGTCTACTTTAGTGTTATTGTTCATTTTAAGACTTTCAAAAGTCGAACCAGTTGTTATTTATTAACTACTATTAAAATTTTGCATATTTTTCTTGTATGTCTTTTCGACTTTTCCACACTAGCAAGAAAAAGTTTAAAACAAAATATTGAAATTTTAAATTTATGCATTGTTTTTATTTTTTTGACAGCTTTGCATTTTTTTAGACTTCAAAGTAAACAGAAAGATATTTACTATTACTCAAAAAAAATTTCACTCATATTTCTTGTGCAATGTTTCAACTTTTTTTGTTCTAGTATGAAGAAAAATTCTAAAAATTTAAAAAAAATCACAAAATTGAAAATTTACATAATTTTTAGCCAATTTTGCATATTTAGAACCCCAAGTGATTTCCGAAGATATTTATTAATCTGAAATTTCATATGTATGTTTCTGTAATGATTTTACTACTTTTCTGTGCTATCAGGAAAAATAGTTGTATTCTCCACTTTTATATATTATCTCCTAAAATGTAAAAAAGGAACAATGAAAAATTTTAAATGAGGTAAGAATATAATTATCCTGAAGGATAATAAAGTGTTATATTATATTGTTTACTTAGTAACTGACTCACTGTTTCTACATTACAAATGTATTTGTTTTTAAATAGGTGGTGTTTTTTTAGACATGTAATTAGATGCATTATTTATTGAGGTGAGTTAAAAGACCTGATAGAGGTCCTCGTCTAATGGATGGGGGATTCTTTTTACCACCATTTGTGTGCCTTCCCTGTGCTCGCAGTTTTCTCAAGTAGAAATGTTGCATTATGGTCTCTGTATTTCTAGGCCCAACACTTGATTTTGAAGATCATAATTCGGAAGTGGCTGATATAAAGCTACCAATGGCATACCTTGTTGAATATACAGATTCTCATTCGATCACCAAAATCAAACATCATCAGGCTCTGTCAGTACTTGTCAGGGAATTATTCGTTATTATATGTAGTATATAATTTATATTTAACATATTTTCTATTTTTCCTATTTATTTATAGTTTTGGAGAGAATATACCATCATGTTTAAAAGATATACAGTTCCTGCAGGATATGAATGAGATACTGAAAACAAAATATGTGCCTTCATCACCTTCCTCAAATGTTGGGCTTTCAGGTTAGTATTCTTATACGTATTTTTTTAACTCTTATTAGTATTATATAGATTTTATAAATTCTTGATTGCAATAATTAAGATTTTGTTAGATTGTTAAAAATCATTTATTGATCCCAGTACCTCTCACCTGCTAAGCTCTTTACCATCCATGCTTCATGTAGATTGTTATATATAAATTTACAGAATCATTTAAAACTTTTAACTTTCAAACATAAAAAAATGAACATTGCTGAATTGATGATGCAAAATAGTATAATGTGAATTGTAATTGCTATTAAATCTTTTGTGGTTTTCTTCACAGCTTTTTAACTGTGAGTAGTTTTAAAAAATTATTTTGAATTAAATAAATGTATTATCATATGAAGTCATTAGAAATGCGTCATTTTGATGATTAAGAAAGGCATACTCTAAAAATTTTCTATTATATTCTTCAAAAGTGAATATTTTATATTTTTTACAGTAAAACACTATTAGAAATCTGTTAACTAGTATATCAAATCATGTATATTTGATGTATGTAAAATAAATTTTTGTTATTGCTGTTACTATAGTTTCTGAATTTTTTTTTTATTATTAATTTAATTCATCAAAAGCTACTAGAAACTTTTATGGATATATATTAAATTACTATATACTAAACATTTATAATAGATAATTATCTTTTGAAAAATAAAATGAGATAATATAAGAATTTAAATTTGCAATGAAAAAAATACTTTAATCAATTTTAAAAAATTTATTTGTTTGAAAATTTATTTACGTAGCAAAGCTACATAATTTATTGTATATAACAGAATTATTTTTTAATGTAGTTGTTAAATCATTTATATATATATATATATATAACAAAAATTATATATAACTTATTAATTTAATATTTGACATAAGTAGTAATTGATTTTGTAAAAAATATTAATCCCCAAAAAATGATTTGAGTGGAAATTACTTTTTTTTTTATTTATAGCATATATATGTTTGATGTGTTGTCAAAACTATCAAGTTGTTGATTAATTTAAATATTTCTGATTTTAAAACATTAGTTGAAATTCATGAAACAGAACAACATATTTTTATTAAATATATATATACTATTTATTTTAATTTATTAAGACCTACACTTTCAGATATTTTAAACATGTACCATTGGCTTGTGTGTTTCTTGTTGAAAAAGTCCCAATTAAAATATCAAGAAGAATTCTCCAAAAGTGAAAATGCTTTTGTTGCTCGCTGTAATTCACAAGTTTATAATTGCCATACTCTCTCAATAGCTTTTTTTTTCAAGTAAGTGTACTTATATATAACAACTCAAATTATTTATGTAAAGACCTAATACAATTATTTTTTCACAAGCAATATATGATATTTGTAAATTTTAAATAAATTCAACATATATTGATTAACTTTAATCTAAATAAAGTCATTAAAATTTGTATGCTTCTTGGAATGACTCTTACAAAAATTGCTGTTAAGTTGAAAACTAAAAAATGTGTTAAGAGAAGTTAAACTACTCAAAATTGATAATGGAGGGTTGTATGTTCTACAATCCTCTTCAGCCATTATCATGAAAAAGCAACTGATGAACTATATATATAAGTATAATTTTTATGTTAAGTGTTATTTTTGAAAAAACTAAATATACCATTATTTTTCAATTAGTGGCTTTAAAAAGATTTTCTAAACTAATTGATGAGCAAGATGATCCATCTATCAAATCAGTGCTGGAAAGATTAGGAAAGTTATATGGCCTGTGGAGTATTGATAAACATTTGGCTATACTTTATGCAGGTAGGATTTGGAATCTTATAATAATTTAAGATTAATCAGCTTTAAAGCAATTTTTCAAAACCTGTTTGAATACATTTACTATTGTATAATGACATAAAATTTTTGTTGCTTTTGTATTATTTATTTTTTTCAATTATAAAGCACTGCTCTTTTTATAGTAATGTAATAAATCAAAACATAAATTCAATTCAAAAATTATTCCATAAGAAAAATAAATTAAAAATATTTTCACATAACTGACTGTTTAAAGAATGGGAAAAAAAAAAATCCTTATAATTTCTTGCTATTTTATTATAGGTGGATATATCTCAGGAAGTGTTCCCAATGATGTAATAAAACAAAACATAATAACTTTGTGTTCAGTTTTAAAAGATGAAGCTGTTACTTTGGTTGATGTTTTCGCACCACCAGATTTTATTCTTAATTCTGCTTTAGGAAAATCAGATGGAAAAGTAAGATATTTTTTTATTTCATTGTAAAACTGTAATTCTTATTTTACTCTGTAAGCATTAAGGAAATTCAATTATCCTTCTTAACTAAAATTTATCTTGAAAATATGCTAATCTTAATTTTTCTATTAAATTTAAGAATTTTTCAGCTATAGTGAAGGTGACTATTTCGGAAATAATTTTATAACATCTAAAAATATATGCTTCGAAAATAAATTCCTTTCTTACATTTTGGTTCTAATTACTTAATTTTTTTTTATTGCGGCATTAATTATAATGTATCCTTTATGAAAATTATGTCTACAAGCATGCTCATATGTAGTTGCCAGTAAAGCTGTGAGGTATCAAATTTAACAATAGAGATCGGTACAACTCAAAGAATTTAAATGACAATTTCTTAACATTTAGTAAGCTAATTTTGAAAAAAAAAAAAAAAAAACTGTTAAAATCAGTAATGTTCATTCTATCAGAATATAACGTCCCAGGTGGTGACATGAGCAATATCAAGGATGATTGTGTATAGAACTTAAATTTTCTAACTACATGTCAATTCAAACCAGCAGAAACCCTTCAAACTATGATCGTGTGGCCACATTGAACCCTTTATCTCATTGGCAATATACTCGTAGGCAGCGATTGTTGAAATGCAAAGTTATTGAAGTGCCAAGAGAGTACCTCATGTTATAATTATAATTTAAAACATTTTAATTTAAAAAAAAAAATAGCATGCTCTGAAATATATAAAGAGATAGAATTTAAATATTTAATTAATTTAATCTTTGCATAGTGCTTTATTGATGTTTACCTAAAAATGATTAGCAATTTGTTTGTAAACAACAGGTAGAAACTCTCTTACATAGATCGGAGGCAGAAAATAAATTGACGCTAATTTCCTATTGGAGGACATGAAAGTATTGGAAATTATTTTTAGTGAAAGTTATTTTTATCCAGGATCGAAGTGAAGTCACTTCGGTACCGGAAAGCTGCCAAAGTCCTGTTCAAAAATGGCTCTTTTGCATAACACTTATTTGGCAAATAATCAGGTAAATTTAAAAGGAGCAAATTGTTTTTGTAAGAGCAATTTTTATTTTTAAAAATCTCAGGAACTTTTTAAAATAGGGTCAAGTTTTGATTCATAGTAATTGTCATTAATGAAACAGACCCACTTTACCATTGTGTTGCCCTTGTGGATCTAGCTTAATACCATTACAAATATAGGCATTAATCAGTGGATATAAACTTGATACCTAGTGTATCTTGTAATAGATCTACAGAAGTGGACAAGATAATCAGTGGATGAACACTGATGTTCCTCTGACTGAACATGCTTGCCACAGACAATGGAGGTGATTGGCTGCTGTGATATAATAGGTCTGCCCTTTTGAATCAGATCACATAACTTCTAATAAATTTGCTTGGCTACCGATTATAACTCTTAAGGTTCGTGCGAGGCGAGCGTTTAGCGACCAATCACTAGCCTCACCACGTTCGCCTGAAACCAGTTAGAAATGCACGGTTTCGATTCGATCCACTTTCAACTCAAAGCGGTACTTCACTAGGTGTTATGCTATTTATGACATTTCGCTGTGAAGGGGGTCGAAAAATTTTTCTCGTCTGCTACGTGAATCTTAACGCCTCGGTGGGAAGGAGCCTTTACAGGAGAAACAAGTAGATGAATTTTTCACTATCAAATAAGTTGGTTATCTTTAATTAATCCTTCCGAAATTGTATTTCAAAAGAATAATTTGTAAATATAAAAAAAATTATGAAATTTTATATATGTCAATAAATCTTGTTACAAAATTATCAGTTGCTACTAATAGAGAAATATTTTTCTTTTAGTTATATAAAAATTTAGAGGATGCTATAATGAACACGCCTGGTGCCTTAGAAAGACCCTACTGGTGGAAAGAAGTTGTTGAAAATCAAGAAATACCACCAATGAAATCAAATTTGTGAAACTGTTTAATTCCAATCTAGAAAAATTTAATTGGTACAATCTATGTTTGCTAAATTGATTGTCGTTGATCAGTTTTTAATAAGCTGTAAAAAAAAAATTATGTATATTTTGTTTTATTTTATTAATTTTAGACTAAGAATATTTTATTACTGAACATGAACATTATATTTTTTTAAAAATAAATGTATTAAAATATTAAAATGCTTCATTTATGAATACAGTCAAAAGTAACCAATTGAACAACCCCACAAAGGATGCAATTTTCAGTACAAACACTAAGAGAATGGTTTTATTTGCTTTATCATATCTTGAATGAATTTAATTGCGAAATAATCTTGACACTCATATAAAAGAAGGTTTATTATTAATTCAATTACAAAGAATTAAAATTCATTATTTTACAGAGATGTTATCGTCAATTACAACTATAACTACAGAAAAGTGTAAAATGTAGCCCGAAAATCCTTCTTATCAAAAGAAAACATTTAAAATCTAGCAACCATAAATTCATACTAAAATAGTGACTATTGAATCAGTTCAGACGAGAGAAATCATGAGATTCAAACCAAGAAAGGAAGGAGTTTTAAAAGAAATAAAATATATTACACAAATTTATTCAAATATTAGCACAGAATTTCATTACCACTCACAAAAAGTTCAATTCACTGTTTTTGTACTATTATGGCACAAATAAAAAGAATGAATGGCAAATTCATGCTTATAAATTATTAACCAATTACATGCTGACTAACAGTATATACAAACAATTAAAAATATTTTGAATATGTAAGACTGCAAAATTTATATTAAAACTGGACACTTACTTTCAATGGAATGCTTTAATGTATATTTATGCAGTCCTATCCTAACACATGCTGAAAGTCACAATAACAATATATCATGTAGTATCAGTTATATCTTCCATATATTTGCTACTTTTTAAAGTAGATACTGAAATGCAAATCACACTCTTGTAGATTAGTTATATTTAAAAGCACACCACGATAGATTTCATAATAATGTATATGTAAACCTAAAAGGTTATGCACCATTTAATATTCACCCTGAACAAATCTAGAATTATTTTTCTACTTTGGTAGATATTTTTTTTAAGATAATAGAAGTTGATTATTCAATTTTAAATTAGTTCAAGGTATTTAAAACAGTATATAAAAAATTGAATGCATAGAATTTTAAAATACATTGGCACAAGAGGAAATTGGCAAACACAGTAATTATATGAACAAAAAGTTACAAATTCAAAAACTATTCCTAGATTATACATTATAATAAAATGACATAAATAAAATACAATGAAAGTAAAGTATGACTTTGGCCTTCACTACAATAGTTCAAACTTTGCTTTCAAAAGGTTCATCACCATATTTTTCATCTATTTTCAGCTATGATCATGCTTATGTGAATTTTTTGTGGAAGGCTTTTCATTTAGATCTCCATGCTGTAAAAGTAAAACTGGTTATATATATCTAAACCATGTTTGCGATATGTGAAAAAATTATTTTGTAAGTATAATTGATAACTGAGGTTAAATTGGACAAAAAAAAAATGATAAACTTAATTTGATTACACATTTTATTTCCACACAAAATGCAGGCATTGGTTTAAAATAATCTGATAAATTCTACATAAGAAAATAATTAATTAATTCTCTTAATTTAGATAATTTTCTAAATGTCATCTACTACAAAACATTGAATTTTATGTGAAATGTTGTGCACTAAAAACACGTTTAATGATTATCAAGAATAAACTCTTATACAAATGTAACAATTTTTCATATAATTGAGATTTTTTTAACTGATGTATTTAAAAATATGTAAATTAAGGTACAATTTCATTTATTTGATATCAATATGGACTATTACCATTCTGCTAATATGATGCTTAAATATTTAATAGTATGTGAAAATTGTAATATTTCTTATTATGAAAGTCGTTAATCTCTTATTGTTACTAAGAATGTTGTTTATTTTCAAACAATCAGATGAACCTCAACATCTGACTTCTATTTAGAGTAAATTTTATCATTATAAATACACAAATCTATTTAATTATCATATCTATTTCAAAACATATAATATAGTATTTATATAATGACCAATAAATGCCATTTTATATTATTCAAAAAAAAAAATTTTGTACTTTACACAATTTAGAATATTTAAAATTCTAATGGGGCCCGATTGTTTAGTGTCTAACTCTGTCTCTTGGTGCCACAGGTTTCATGTTTGAGTCCTGAAGTTGTCATGAATGTTTGTAGTGGTTCAGAATCCACTTTAAACCATAGGTCCTAGTCTAATATGACTGTAAAGTGTTGGGCCTAGGGCTGACAACCCTACCCCATTAAAAGAAAACATTTGTTTCAAACGATTTGTAAGGTTTACGGAGCACCTTGGTTGCTGGGCAACTTCTAGCTCCTTCTTTGCAATGAAGGAAGGTACATTTAGCTTTAAGCCCATTGCATTAAATTAAATCAATTAAAATTAAATTTAAACAATTAATGAAGAAAGGAAAGAACCTTTTTTTAATGTAATTATAATTATAGAATTTAAAAGAAAAAAGAAAATTTAAATTAGGAAAAAAAAGTGGATAAAGAGATTACATACTAACTAATTCAAAAATAAATATAAGTTAGAATCTTAAAGACTTATTCAAAAGGAGAACAAAGATAAAAAGAACAAAAATAATTCAGAGCAGTTTGCTGCATTAGAATGAAATGATAATGACAAAAAGCGGAATAGACTAGGTTAATTACAAGAGTGAGAAAAAAACGTGAAGCATTGGGAGAAACCAACACAAATTGATAAAAATATATTAATGAGTAATGTTCAGAACAGCACAAGGTCGTTTGAGGTTTTTGAAAAGAGAAATATCATAATCATAGTTTCCCAGACCATTTAAAACAGAGTTATTAATGTTGGGAATGGAATTATAAAATTTTTTACGCAAGCTTGTGCACAAATTGTCTAAAACTAGGGAGAGAAGAGCATGTCTAATATCCTCGTTTCAGAAAAACCAGGGTGAATTTGTCATCATAGGTATTACTTTATTTTCAAGCCTTTGAATGATTTCAAAATTCGACTTAGCAGTGGATCCCTAGATAGGACTCGCATATGCAATAATTGGACGCAAGTAGGCAAGATAAATTAGCTTTTTATTTTCCAGAGACATAGCAGAATTTCTACAAATTAGGGGTACAGAATGCACAGGCATCTATTAAATTTATCCCTGAGTTAATGTGAGGTGCATAAGTCAAGTTATGATTAAGTATAAAACCCAGATATTTAGCCTGCCCAGCCCAAGAAATAGGAATATTGTAGATTTCAATGAAAGGATTATTAAAAACCCTTTTATGCGTAAATAGCACTGCTTAAGTTTTCTCAACATTTAATTGAATTTTCCACTTAATGAGCCATTTCTCAAGTTGATTTATATAATTCTGAAGATTCTAGCTGATAATAAGATGTTTACGACCTTGAGTGAGGAGAGCAGTGTCATCTGCAAAGAGACTGATTTTCACATTTGCGGAATGTCACTGATATAAAGGTTATAAAAAAAAATGGACCAAGGATTGAACCTTGGGGAACACCGGCCTGAATTTTTTTTTTTTTTTAACAGAAGAATCAGTATTATCAATAGAGACCACAAAGGTCCTATTAGTGAGATAAGTTATTAGTTATATTAGTTTCATTTTTGAGATAACTTAAGATGATCTTTTCAATTAATTTGCTTAAAGAAGAAAGGAGAGAAATTGGCCTGTAGCTGGAAGCAGAAGTAGGTTCTTTACATTTCTTATAAATAGGTAAATTTTAAAAATCAAAATAATACATGATTGCAAATTAAATTTTAAAAATAGCTTTTAATGGAAGATTTTTAAGCATCTTGTTCGTGATGGTGTCCATGCCAGGTGTTTTACTAATTTTAAACCATCGATGATATCGATAACAGTAGAGGCTTTAGTATTAACAATATTTATGGAGTTAAAATAGTGTGATAGAATCTTGGACGGCTTTAGTATTATGAGGATAGTTAATTATTTCCTGAAACTGCTCCTGAAGGCAGTCTGTCAAAATTTCAGCTTTTTGAGAATTAGTTGTAGCTGTGCAGTAGATAGTTTTTAAGATATGAATAGAGCATTTTTTCTTTTTTAAAACCCTTTGGAAGCTTCCAAAAATTACCATCTTGGCTATTAACTGTTTGGAGATGATTATTCCAAGAAGTTTGTTTACATGCAGAGATAGCCCTACGAACAAGTGCTTGGGTATAATTATAATGAGTTTTACTTTGTGGGTCTCTAAAAATTTGCCAGTTTTTATGTGCATGATTTCTTTTTGTGTAATTAAAAAAAGTTTTAATGTAGGGAGGTAAATAGCTACTATTAGTAGCAGTAATATTTTTAGAACTGAGTTATGAGCATATGTAGTGATATTGGTGAAGTTGGTTACCTCATTTTCAATATCTTGAGAAGAATTAATGGTATTAGCAGTTCTCTGATTCTATAGGGTTCTTACTCAATAGGGAATTGGTATAGTAGGATAGGTGAAATTGTATTTAAGAATAACAGGATTATGATCAGAGGAAAGTTCATCAAGAGAGTTTATGGAATGGGAGAAATGAAAGTTATTAGTAACAGCAAGATCAATAATTGAAGCAGAGTTGTTGCCAAGTCTAGTGGGCGTTAAAGGGGCTAAAATATCTAAGTCATTATTACGAGCAATTGAAGCAAACATTTGTTTCAAAATCTGCAGTAGGCAGACTTTCAGGTTCGAGTCCTGGCGATACCATGGATCTGCCAATAGGCAGATGGCCTTCCAAGGGGCTGTTGAGCCAACGAAGAAGAAAACTTACAAACATATGAAAAATCAAACCGAAATTTTTAAATCAACAACTGACCAATACTGTATCTAAATCATAGTTAACTGAAACAAAGAATTTCTCTCCATTATATGGATAACAAATAAATGCACGTGACGGACTTGATATTGACATAATTTAGCCATTTTACATTAATTTCAAAACCTCATATTTTCAATGTCATTCATACATTTAATGGATACTACAAACATCATACCAAAATAAATCATACAATTTTTTTTTTTTTTTTTTTTGTTGTGTATTAGAATAGTATTTGATTAATTGATGTACAGCAATCTTTTTGACGCTTATGTTTTATTTATTTTTTTATGTTGTGAAAGTAATATCATGAGAATAAATATGATAAAAATTTTTACAAAGTTTTAATTTTTTCATTTCTTTGCTAAATCCAGTTTTATATTCATGTTTGTGCTAGCTAAGTGCTAATGCTTTCATAAGTGATTTTTCATCAAAATTAATAAACTTAAAAAATAATAATTTTTACTACTTAAAAATTTTACTACTTTAAAAATACAATTCTACCTCTGTATTAAAGCATTTAGAAAAGTGATAATTATCTAAGCTAGAGATATCAAATTAGTTAATTGTGGATGAAAATTTTGATATATCATAGTAATCTTTTTAAGAACAAATATGTTTTAAACCACAAGCAATATTTAAATAAGTTATAAATACATTTGATCAATTATGCTACATTTAAAATTTAAATGCAGGCATAGTTATATTTCCCATAAAATTAACACTGAATATTAAATAATGAAATCTACTTACATGACTATCCCATGAATCTTTTTTATTCCAGTCAGTATCAGATTCATCTTCAGACAGTTCAGAATACTCATCTTCATGTAATAGCAAATTATCTCTAGATGGATTTATACCATCTCCCAAACTATATCAAGTTAAGGTTTTATTTTCAGCATTTCAAATGCATGTCTCAATAATAAAAGCTTTTTGCATTATGATAAGTAATAACACTAAAAAAAGCCATTATATATTATATTTAATGTCATTTGTTTAGTTAGTTTTAATAACAAAACAAATATTGTTAAACATTATACAAAACATTACATTAAAAAATTCAAATTTAAATAATTGAATTAAAATAATTTACTAAAGACTGACAATGGATTATAGTCGGTATATAATATGTAGCTTTTAATGGAATGATTTAATTAACTAAGTTTACAATGCAAGTTAATATTGATCATGTACATTTCAAGTCAATTTTTTATCATGAAAATGTAATTTTTATTTAAATATTTTGCCTTTTCACATAAAAAATATATATAAATATTTTCAATCATCAATAAAAAATATTAACCCAATATAATGTAAGTTATATATTTAATTTTTTTAAGTTTTATAATATATAATAATTTTATTGCATTTTTTTTTTATTATTATTATTTCTTAAAATTGAGATATAAATATAATATATTTTAGTAATACCTGTTAATATTATAGTCAGTTTTTTCAATTGAATGCAAAATTTTAACACAAATGAACAATAAATTATTACATGAAAGGTATGTTATATAATTTAACATAAAACATATGTAAAACACAATTTTAATGAAATAATTTAAAATTTTGAACTATCCACAAAAGCATAATTTTATATATTGCATATAAAATTGTTGTACTTCCCTAAAAATATGTAATATATATATATATATATATATGTACGTACATATATAAATATTTAAGTTTTTTAACATATAATTTAATTTAAAATTTGGTAAATACATTAGAAAGTCAATTATTCTAGAGAAATTTTTAATATATCTATTAAAAGGTACCTATTAGAATAATATGGAATATAGTTGATATACACTCAAGAGCCAAAACATTATGACCACCCTTACATTTTGCAATGAACTCGCCTGGATGACATGGAAGGCACATGATCAGGTGGAAGTGGTATTTAACTGGTAATAAGTGGTGGTATTAATCCATGCCAAGGCGGGTTGAAGCTGTGTTGCCTGCCAAAGGTGGGCCAACCGTTATTGACAGGTGGTCATAATGTTTTGGCTCTTGAGTGTATAATGTATAGCTTTTAAATACATACTAAGTATTGCAATGCAAATTAACATAGCTATTGTGCACAATAACATTTTTTTTTTTCATTGTAAATTAAAAAGGATACATAGGTTTGAATGCACGCTTCCGTCGAGAAAATATGCTAGCTAACTGAGCAAATTTTCTTCTTGATACTATGCACGAAAAATAAAATATGAAAAGTCAATAGAAAAGTAATTATTATTTAAAAAACAGAAGTAGAAGAATGAAAGGATTTTTAAAAAAGCATGAATAAGTTATACTTATTAGAAATTTTTAAATTATACTTAAACAAAAAATAAATATTTCTAAGGAAATTGAAATATTTTGCAAGTTTATTTATTTTCTTAGATAATTTATCCAATTCTTAAAATAATTCAACTATATCATTTGTATTAATAATCAAGAAATATTTTTAAAAATAGTGTTTTAAGTTCAAGTTTCCATGATAAATAATGGAGGATAGAATTTTTTATATTAATTTCAGTAATTTAATACAGATGGAAGAATTTTAAAACTGAAGGTGTAAAAGAGTAATGTGGTATATTTTTTTTAAAAATATAATTAATTTAAAAAAATGTCAGAAACCAACAATATTTTAATTCTTGTTGTTCTAATGCAGCTGGCAATACAGAGACAGTTAATCTTTATGCCATAAGCAAGGGATGCACAGCTGTTACTCATTTATCATTATCCAGGGGCAAAAGAGTAGCTCTACGATCTAATTAGACAGGACCTATGGTTTTAAAGAGAATTCCAAACCACTACAAACATCCATGACACCACCGGGACTCGAACCTGAAACTTGTGATACCACGCACCAGAACGCTAGCTACTCAGCCATCAGGCCCAGAATATCGTAGAGTGTTGTGGAGGTAGTGTTACTCACGTCCTTGGCATATCTTCAACCTACTTGTGTCCCCTGGACAGTGCTAAATGAGTTACAGCGGTGCAGTCCTTGCTTATGGCGTAAAGATTAACTGTCTCTGTATTGTCATTTACATTAGAACAATAACATTTTAACTAATTTAACAAGAAATTCAGAATTCTAAGAATAACAAAATTGTTTTTAAATGCTTGTTTTTAACAGTTTGAATGAAAAATGTATATAAAAAGAACAAATTGATAATTATTATAGAATTTATGAATACAATACTTGCATATATAATTAAATAAATACAAGAAAAATATATTAAAAAATATTGCATCACAACTATATGCTATATATACATTTACAATACATTTATAAAATAAGAATAGTAAATTTCTATAAATTAACTTATCATTTACATTTCCCCATGTTTTTTAATCTTTCTCTAAAAGCAGCATCAGTATCATCGGCTGATAATGAATGAGGCAAATGTTGTTCATCAACTTTGGAAGATTCTGCTCCACCTGAATTTCTTTTCGGAGGTTTTGGAAGCTAGATGTAAAATTAAGATTTTTTTAGATAAAAAAATATAAATATTTCCATTTGCTTTTAACATTGGATCATCTTAAATAAGATTTATTAATAATTTTTGTTTAGAATAACAATAGATTCCCTTTTTAAGCAAAATTTATCAAAAATATTTTATATTTCAGAAATAAATTACTCATTCTCTTTACTCCCTTCACTCAGCCGGTCCACATTATTTACTGTAAAAGTATTTTAAAATGTACACCCCTGCAACCTAACCTTTTATCTCTTATTTCAACTATAGTGACAAAAATTGATTTAATCTTCATTTATTATTTAAATTTTTATAACAATATTTGGTTGTATTTCAACATTTAAAAATTTAGTGTAACAATTTTACATGAAACACACATAATAAAGTATTTTATTAACATAATAAAATAAAACAGAACATATATCACAATTAAAAAATATTTTTTAAATAAGCTAATTTTAATTTCACAGAAGTCAGACTAATTTCTACAGTTTATTAGAATTTTTTTTTTTTTTTTTTTTTTAATGCTATATAAAAGAAAGGCATGTATTAAATAGAAGAGTATAACAATCAAAATGTCAAATGTAATCAAAACATCAAGACTTTAAAAGATTGTTTAATTTCAAGATAACAAAATCATTTACAATTGTTGATAGATAAAGAATATTTGTGATCTATCCAATAATTAATTTTAATGCAATTAAGAGTAAAATATGAGCTAATAGTTTGTGCATTTTTAGATATAAATAAGTGTAAAATATCCAGGCTATTTAAGTTAAGAGCCTATTATAGTTTTGAAATAAATAAATATATATATATATACAATGAGTGTAAAAGTATTCGTACAACGGCAATTGATTTAAAAGAATAAATTCTATTTTAATTAATTATAAATATATAAATATTTTCACTAGTTTTCATGTGAAATTGACACAAAAATAATTTTATACATGAATAAATATTTACAAAACTGAAACAATCCAACATCTTGTGTGTAAAAAGTATTCGTACACTAAAAGAAATGCAAATTTTTGTTAGTTATTTTGTGATTGGTTTAGCCATTACGATGCAGTTAATTGACGTCATCTTATAAGTTACTTAAAAAGGTTCTTCAGTGGAAATTTTAATGTAGTGAGAAACTAGAAATTCTGTAATGGGTCATAAAAGTAAAAGAGACAAGTGTTTCTGAAAAGTTAACTGATTTTAAAGGTCCGTAAAAATGGTAAATCGCACAACAAGATTTCTGATCTGGTCGTAGATCCCCGTTCAACTGTGCAGTCAATCATAAAAAGTTTGCTGCCACTGGAGAAAGGTTCAAAACAGTTCTCGTACTGGGCGACCATATCTATTGACATCATCTGACAGACGGGTTTCTGGTACGTTCATTAAAGAAGGATCCCAAAATAAGTGCTCCTGCATTAACATCAGAACTAAAGAACATGGGAATAGCAGTCTCCGTAAGTACTGTTCGAAATGCATGCAGAAATTAAGGTTTCCATGACCGTGTTGCGAGACGAAAATTCTTTGTTAGTGAGAAGAATCGGAAGCTGCAGTTGTCTTTTGCCAAGCAATACGTTAATGAAAGTCCGGATTTCTGGAAAAGATTATCTTTAGAGACGAAAGTAAATACAACATATTAGGACCGGATGGGAGACGAATGGTATGGAGAAAGCGCAATACAGAAATGCATCCTAAGAATTTAGTGCCAACAGTGAAACATGGGGTGGAAGTCTGCTTGTTTGGGGTTGTATAAGTGCTTCTGGGGTGGGCAAATTAGTCTTTATTAAAGGCACTATGAATCATCAACTTTATATTGACATTTTAAAAATAATTTAGGACCTAGTGCAACAAAAAATGGGCTTGAATGGTGATTACGTTTTCATGCATGATAACGACCCCCAGCACACAGCCCGAAACACAAGGCTCTGAATACTATATATACCCCAAAGTTCATGAAATTTCCTCTTCAATCGCCAGATCTCAACCCCATCGAGAATTTATGGATGTTCTTGATAAAAATATTAGATCCAGACATATTTCTAATAAAAATGATTTGTAATCAGCTCTTAATCAAGAATGGGACACCATATCTAGCTCAATAACAGCAAAATTGGTGGAATCGATGCCAAAGAGACTCAAGGTAGTTATTCGAGCTAAAGGATATCCTACAAGGTATTAGCTGAAATATTATGATTGTATTGGCCAATATATGCCTGATGTATGAATATTTTTTATACCACAAGTGTGTTTGATTGCTTCAATTTTGTAAATATTTATTCGTGTATAAAATTATTTTTGTGTCAATTCCACATGAAACTAGTGAAAATATGTTCTATTATATATTTATAATTAATTAAAATGGAATTTATCTTTATAATTTTTATGAACGGATCTGTTTTAAATCAATTGTCATACTGTATGAATACTTTTTTACACTCACTGTATATAGGCTACCTTATACAGTTCGAACATATTATAGAATGTTCCATATAAAAAGACCACAAAATTGACAAAACTTCCTGTGATAGAAAAATACACACTCTTCTAAACATAAAGAAACATAGCAATTGTTGAAGGTTGAATAGAACAAGAACTAGACAAAATGTGATACAATTAGATTAAAAAAAAAAAAAAAAAAAAAAAAGAAAAGCCTGGAATGAAGTTAAAAAAATTTTTACTATTCTCAAATTATTAATTAACTATATGATGCTAATCAAGATTTTCCTCTCTCTCTCAAACATGAAGTTTTAAAAAATATCATTTCTTTCGTCTACACAATAGTTTAAATGTACAAATTGTTTACAGTTTCCACTATCTTAAATTTGTAACAATTTTTTTTTATAATTGTGGTATCAAAAGTGCTCTTTTAAATTGAAAACGTTTTTCACTTCTTTGCCTTTTGCCATTAATATGAATACAAAACTTTATTGTCATATGATATGTGAAAGAACAGGCATTAATCATTTTCGATTGTACAAGAATTTATTTTTGAAGATTATATAGCACTGTAGATTATAAACTAATAAATTACAATAATTATGTGAGCACATGTTTAGATGCATGCAAAACAAAAATACTTTAAATACATCTAAAATACTTCATCAAGAACAAACACAAACCACATAGATACTATACTTACAATGTGAATGCTTACTTTGTAGAGTCATGCTACCACTGGAGACAGAATCTAATAAAAAAATTATTATTTTAATATGTTTCTTTACAATTAAATCACAAAAACCAGTGTTTATATTTTTAATTACAAAAAATGAATGTACCTTTCTCTAATGTAGACAAAAATTCTTGGTTTCCCATAAGTTCTCTCACAAATTCTTCATTTTGTAAGAAAAGAGCAATTCGTTCATCTTCTAAATACCGAGCCAGCTCGGGATCTTCAGCACCAATAGTATTTCTTCGCTGACGTTCATTTTCTTGCATTCGTTTTTGCAACATGGCTGTACTCAAAGTCATAAACTAAAATTATTAAATTAAAAATATACCTAAATAATCTGAAATAATAAATTAAATTAAATTTATGGAACAAATTATGCTCAAAATTTTAGTTCATTTTTTTTTTTAAAGATAAAAATATTTATAGTCTTAAAATAGGATATAAAATATGAGATTTAACATGGACTCAAAAATACATTATCTTATTAGCAATATTTTAACATAACTATAGATGGCAATATTTGAATTTCAAAATAATAATTAAATAAATTTTAAACAACATATATCCCTTTTCAACAAAAACAATATCAAATTACAGAATTTAATAATTATGAAATCTAGTTTACTACTTATTATGAAATCCTTATTTCCTACCCATAATCCTCAGATTAAACACTTAAGAAGAATTCCTTAGAGAAAATTATAGGCCCTGGTACATGATATGTAGAATATTTTCCCTCCATTGTTATTTTAAGAGTGATGCCACTACTTTTGGCCACCTGTACCCTAGGTTACTAGCTCCCACTTGCACATGTCATGTTCTGTCACATATACCACACCAAGGCCACAAGGAACAAGATTTGGGCTCCTAATTGTAACCATTTCATAAAATTTTCAATTAACATTACAAATTTAAAAACATACATTAAGATTATTTCTATACAATTATTCATAAAGCTGTTCTTTTTTTCTAATTTTATAGTGATAAACACTGAATGATAATTAATTAATGACGAATCTCAAGTTTAAGAAATGATTCTGATAAATTTATGCTCATAATTAAATAAACGATGATGAAGAAAAAGCATTGAAATACATCAATATCAAAACCTTAGTATATGACATCTTTTGACAAGAATAGCAAAAGAAAAGCAAGTATATTTTTGTCCTCCTTTTGCACATTTTAAGCTAATTTTATGATAAAATTGCAGTTTTCTCAGATAATTAAAATAAATACACAAATTAAGATAAAGTCACATATTGATTCAAAATTTGTAGCAATATATGCATGTTTTATGAATAATATCACTGCAAATTTTGAATTTTATATCTATGAGAATCAAACAAAAAAAAAACATATTTCTAAAGGACAACATTTAAAAGTCCTCTAAACTGAAAGTATAAAAATGTTCAATTATCGACAACTAAAAAAATAATCTGAAAGTTAGAATAAATATAAAATTTAACCTTGCATTAAGAAATATCCAATGAATCAGGATGAATTAAAAAGACTTCCCTATGCATTAAGTTACAATTAACTTTGATTTAAACACAGATCAAAAGAAATATTTTAAACAGAATACTAAAAAAAAATTTTATGTAAAATGATTTAATGTATGCAGAAATCATTAGAAATTTTAGGTATGCCCGTCAGAAACAATACATTAACAATAATATTATATTAAATATGTAAAATGGAATGCATAGATTTATCTAAAATGATAGATTAAATAATTTTAATAACACCACATCTATGAAGAGGATTTGTTTAAAAAAAGTCACAGCAAAGAAAGTTACAAATTAATATAAATAGCATACCAAAAAATTTGATATTTGATATATAGTGAAGAAAATGGTAGGAAAACTATAAAAGAAAGAGCAATGTTTTGGAAGAGATTTGCCAGACATGAAAGAATATCAATAAGATCGTTTTAGCATACAAACAAAGCTGAATTTAAAATACAATGTCAAGATATTTAATATGTCATATTTTATATATAATGTCAAGATTTATAATAATATAAATGTCAAGATAATGCAAAAGATGTTTCAAGGTTGATTATAGAGGCAATAAAATTGTTACTTCATAACAATTTAAGAAATAATAAAAGAGATTTAAATGCTAAAAAATAATTAATGCATGAACAATATAAAAATATCTTTCAAAATCACAATTTGAGTTTCAGAACAAATATACATACTTTTCCTCTCCTACTTTTATGTTGAGGATGATTATCTAAACGTAAAAATGTTGAAGGTAAAGGACCAACTAAAGGTGGATTCCATTTCTTTTTTGGCTGTGATGTTACAGTCTCTGCCTTAGCATGACTTCCTTCACTTTTTTGTGGTGGTGCAATTTTAGGTACAACTATAGGAAGAGGCTGTTGAGCAGGAGTAGGTTTTTGATTCAATAATTGAGTATGGCGCATCAGGGAAGGTGAAGCACCACTAGCTCGACGTCCTAGTTGCACAGCGACTAGTCGTCCAGGACTCTGAGCATATGGCACTGCCTGATGATAAGAAGGAGGTGGGGTTGCCGGTGAGTAACTTGGTGGAAGCTCATCATTTTCAGTAGCATCCAACTCTGCACGAAGTCGCTCATTTTCATTATCAGTAGTCATTGCTAGTAACTGATCAATAGTGGAATCAACTGCCCCATTATTCGCTCGCAATACAACTTCAATTACATCTTCATCCATGTCTGGAAACATTGTTTTGAAGTCTGTCATTGCTTGGTGGAATTCCAATTGCGTGACAGCAGGTTTGGATCGCTCATTTTGTTTTGTAGGTTGAAGTTGGGGTTGTTGACCTACAGCAGCCATCTTTAAATTATAGTGAATCTTTTCTTTTTTCTTTCAAAAACAAGCTATCACATTTCAATTCCTAAACAAAACAGAAAAGAAAAAAAAAAAGGTAAGAGACTCACATCAAATATGTCAGCATCTATAGCAGTTTAAAATATTTTGTATCTATGTAGGATTTTATAAAATGATCTTATTTTAAGGATGAATTACTTAATGCATTTAATGTACAGTTATATCATTTTCTTAAAAAAAAAAAAATCTGTAGTTCATAATTAAGAATTTTCAATTTTTGGTTATTTGGAAACCTTATCTCTTTTACCTGGATTGTACAATAGCTATTCAGATCATTAACAATATGCTCAGCAGCTTGTATCTCATATATCATTTTGTTTTACACATTAAATCAGTTAGAAAAATCGATCACTTTATTTTAAACTACAAAACAAAATGATCTAGAAAGAAATTTGCCAATAAAAACTTTATAAATACCAAGTAAATACTACATTTTTGAAGGTAATAAAGCATTTTTAATTGAAAATCATAAAAATTGAGTGATTTTGGGGGAAAATTTTGGTTTTTAAACTACTAAAACAAATCTGTAAAACTGGATTCAATTTTTTAACTAGATTTTTCATACATAAATATTTTTAATACTTAACATTAACGTAAATATAAAAATAAAATGTATAACTTTATACATAAATTTAAAATAGATATATATATTTATACACAATATGAAACAAATATTTTTCTCAGACGGAAAATACATTAATAACATATAAGTTTTGAAAAACGCGATAATTTTAATACAGAAAATAAACAAAAAAAAAAAAAAAAAAAAAAAATCCATAATTTTATTTGAATTTCTTACATAAAATAATGATTATAACATATAACGATTTTTCAATTCAGTAAACTCATATCGATATAAACAAACGATAAATTAACATTAGTTAACAAAACCATTGTCAAAAAATATCTTTAAATAAAGTAAGCTGTTTTATTTTTTTACTATATAAGCATTCCCTTTTTTAAATTTTGTTAGAAAAATTATACTATCCGAAAAATAAAACGATAAATACCTATACGTTCACAAAAATTTATAAATATATATGTTAAATATGCTTGTTAACTAATGTTAGATTTTAAATAATTTTAATAACTAAAGCATACTACGCATTTTTTGCTGTAAGTTTCGTTTAAAACAGATGGTAACAGACATCAACAATCATACATATACTTATAACAATGAATCATACAAAGAGGAATGTCATAAGGCTAAAAATGACAGGTGAAAATATTACCAATAGTTATTAAAATCACTCCCGTTCAAGATAAAAAAACATAACAAATTGAATTAAACCTACTGATGGAGTTGTGTTGTTACAATACTGTATAAACACAAAGTATTTTCTTTGATTAGAGATATAGTTATGTAGAAACTTGAAAGGTAAATAAATACAACAAAATTTAATAAAATAATAAACAAACATATAATAGTCTGGACCAATATAAGGTTATCCAAAAAATTTAGAATTTAATGAAAGGATAAGCGCATAACAGCAATATTATAAAAGAATAATAAAAAAATTTAAAAAAAATGTAGAATTGCAAACGATTTTCTTGACAAATGTTATTTTCACTTTGAAATAAAATTGTTTTTGCTTTCACCAGACAATCTTTAGAGCAAGTTTAAATTTAATTAAATGCAATTTATAAACAAGCTCATGAAAGAAGTTTCAAATAAATATAACTTATAAAGAGAACTTGTGACGGAAGTTTAAAAAATCAGCCATTAGCTCGTGAAAGAAATTTTTTTTTTTTTTTTTAATTAACTAATAAGTACAATTGCAAGTGTATAAGAATATAAATAATAGAAGTATAACAACAATTCAGTGATATACTATAGAATTTTTATTTCTTTTTGAATTTCCTCATTATTTATATCGTGAAGACTTTGAATAGAACAAGGCATTTCTTTTATTGACATTTTCAACCCCAATGATATCTTACATCTTATTTTCACTGAAACATTTGCTTTACAGCCTAGAAGGTAAATCAGCTGATTTTTATAACCACAGACACGATCCAAGTTAGAAACTGAACCTAATTTTCTTTTTTTCTTCAACTCTGTTTTCACAAATATGGATCAATTGTCATTTATATCTCTGTGAGAACAGTTGTGGAATCACTTTTAATAATAACTTTGTATTTCGAAGCACAAAGATTCCATAACAGTTTTTATTAATCTGGTTCCAATTACTATTGTTAATGCATCTATTATACGTCCATTATGGGCATTGGTGGCCTTTTGAAGGTGAAATTCAGGGAATTTAAATGTCAGAATAAATATTAATTTCCTAGATTAATTCTTAAATATACAGCAGCAGCATAAGCATCTTTCATTACAAAATGTGTGGAATACTAAGCAATTTTCCAAACATTTTTTTGGGGAATTTTATCCATCTAGGAAAATAAATTTGATCCAATGTCTTCGCAACTATACACGTGGAAACCCTAGCGATGAAAAAATTATATGTAAGCGCCTGCGTGAAAAACATGTTAGTTTGTGTTCTTGTTCTAATGCAGTTGAAAATAAAAGGCAGCTAATTTTTATGCAATAAGCAAGGACTGCACCGCTGCTACTCATTTGGCACTAACAAGTGGGTACGTGTAGTTTGAAGTTATGCTACGGAAACGAGTAATGCTACTCCCACAACGCTCAACGATCGTATCAGACCCAGACCTACGGTTAAGTGGATTCTGGACCACTATGAACATCCATGGCATCACCCGAGCCTCGAACTCGAAACCTGTGGTACCGAGCTCCAGAGCTCCAGCCACTCGACCATCAGGCCCTATAGTAGGTGTGTGATCTGCAAGTGTGAAACAACATGGCAGCGAATGGCTATGGCAATTAAGAGCAGTGTAATAATAAACGTGTTTTTGCATTGTGATTATTTGTGAAAGTGAATCCTAAATATAACAGGTGGGCACATGTCCGTAGGCTGACACATAGATGGTGCTACTAGTATTAAATCCATATGATTTTTAGTTAGCCCTAACCTTCAAAAGACACGTGTATAAACTTGACAGCTGTTGCACTATTAGTATGTGAGTTATAGCATTTTTAGTGAAGCAACTTTTGTTATTTTGAAAAAATGGATAAAAGGAATTTCGTCTGTTAATAAAGCATTGCTTTTTTGGCAAAAAAAAAAAAAAAATACTATTAAGCCAAGGCTTGGCTTGAGAAACATTATTTGCGCCAGGAAAATCAACCGTAGAGAAGTGGTTTGCTAAATTTAAACGAGGTGAAATGAGCACCGAGGACGCAGTGGACGTCCTAAAGAGGCTGTTACCGACGAAAACATCAAAAAGTCCACAAAATAATTTTTGATAACCGTAAAGTGAAGTTGATTGAGATAGCTGAGGCCCTAAAGATATCAAAGGAACTTGTTGGACATATCGTGAATGAATATTTGGTTTATGCGAATGCCCTGTTCAAAGTGGGTGCCACACAGAGCTCACAATCGACCCAAAATAACAACAAATTGATGATTCTAAGAAACTTGTATTGCATATTTATCAGGGTTTTCAACTTCTAGAGAGTATTAATGTTTGAAAAACCGTCAGCTTATCAAGCTCTATAATATAAAAATTCAAATAATCACTTTCAAGACAGTGTTCTGTCTCGTACTCCCACTGTTGATATCTAACCGAACTCTGTATAGAAAGTAATATCATTACTTTTGATATTGTCTTGAAAGATACATTTCAAATTACTAAAAATAATTATAAATTTGACCATTTTCACACCAACTTCTACAAATCTCTATTTTATTGTATTCAAATTACATTGCCAACTTTCCAGGTATTAATTATGTAATCAAATTGTTACCTTCACACAATTTTTTAACCAAAACTAATTATAATGAACAATATATATATATATATATATACATCCAAAATTATCTATTGTTTTTTAACATGAGTATTTTGGTCGGTTTCCGGCATTGTTTCAAGAGTAATTCATGAGGGGTTTTTTCAAACTATTTTTGCAAACTGCCCCTCAAAATTTTGTATTATCTAAAGATTGTTATCTAAAATACTGAATTGCCTTAAAAAGACTTGAGCAGATTGTTCATTACTTTTTTTTATAGCTTCATTTGGACCATGCATGAAAATTGCGTTTGAACCTGGCTGTGTTTTGAAGAAAACACACAACATGTACACATCAAAGTCATTTCAGTTGTCAAGAAAATGATGAAGTTGCTGGATCCATTATGAGAAATATCACTTTAAACAGAATCAGTTTAGATTTCCAATAATGTCCTCAAACACGAAAACTGTCTCCAAACTTTAGTGTAAACTTTCAAATCCCTGGTACGCCATTTTTTAGCTTTTATTTTACAAAACATTTGGGAAATAAAAGTTTTTAATTTGCTGGCACGGGTTGCATTCCCCAACCATCATTAGTTAAAAACCTGAAAAATGTGAATTTTTTTTTTTTTTTTACAAGTAAGTAAACACAAATTCTTTTATTCGGCTCCCTTTAAAATAACCTGGCCTCATCGCAATTAAATTTTTAGCGTTATTGCTATGTTTCTCTATCATAGCGCTTCAGAAGAAAAGAAAGTCTTTTAATCGGCATTACTTTCCATTCTACATATCAGGGGTCTCTAAATTATGGCCCGCGGCCAACACCATCAAACCGTCCCGCTACAGTTTATTACTTTATCAAATTTACAATGCCAAATTGATTTTTAAATATAAGAATGCCAAATCATCATTGCTAATCTCATTTGAAACATTTTTTAAATCAGATGTATACATTTACGATCAACTGTTGCTGAAATAAAGGACCTATATATATACACACAATATATTTCATATATTGTGTATGTATATATAGGTATATACACACAATATATGAAATATATGACACACATATATTTCTGGGATGAATACTTTTCCTATATAGAGAAGAATACACGCGGAGGAACAGGTGACACGTTGCAGCTGGTTAAAATAACGATGTAAAACATTAATATTAATTGCAAATATTTATAAATATTTAAATTTTGAATGTCAATAAATGAAAAAAACTAGAAATAATTCCAATCGATATTCATTTTTAAGAGTGTCCTGCCTGATTCGACAGATTTAAAATATTTCAAAAATATTTGCTTACAGAAGTGCACTTTGTACTCTTAGACTTATTAATTTGTCAAATATTTTTTGACACAAGAAAACAAAATAGTTAAAATTATCACCGATAGGTGGGAAAAACTGCAAATGTACGATGTATTCTTAAAAGAGCATTCATTAATCGAATGAGAAAGCTATTTATGCTTGTATATAACATATTAGGTTAGTAGTAGAGATTTTGCGGCTTATGGCATTAACCTTTCAGTTTTCCCGCTGGACTTCGAACATAAAGCTAGATTTTTAGATATTCCAAAACAAAAATATATAAATATAAAGTCCAGAGATCGTGGTGGCATGTATAATGCAGGAGATGTTTATTATTCTTTCTTGACAAAACATACTGCCATTGTGTTAGGGGAGGTGTACTGCTTTACATAATTCTAATGATATCGAGAGTTGTTTTTCGCCTAGGGTTGATACACATTTATCTTGTAGCATTTTAAAACAAGTCTCCCATTTAGCATTTTTCGTATGGTTCCGTAGAAATAAGGATCGAGAATTATCGATCCACACTACACAGTCTAGGTAAGGAATGGGCAAACTCCGGCCCTCCGGAATGTTCCATCCTGCCCGCGGATAAAATTTTAATTTGCCGGTCCGAGGAAAATTAAAAGAATTATATATATATATCCTTTTCTACTTTTGATTAAATATTATTTTTTTCTTCCTTTTTTTTTCAAAGGACTCATGATCACTTTCTCTATTTTTTAAACATAAATCGACTGAAATAGCAAGCACAGACAGCTTTAAATCGGTAAAGTGTTAAAAGCGGAAGTTCTTTGTTAGTTATAGCTGTAGACTGGGGCCAACAAGCGTTATCTCTTTCTCTGGGAGCAGACATATGGAAATCCAATATAGGTGAATTAGACCTCACATGTGGGAGACTGCGCTTTTTAAGCTCCATCCAACGGCTTTTTTCTTTTGGCGCGAGTTCTAATATTATTGATTGAGTATGGAAAGATTGCGGACATATAGCATCGTGAATAACGGTGAAATTATTAAAAATGCAGCGTAACTAGTGCTTGTTTGGGTTATTTGTAAAATATTTCAACCCCAAAATGGTTACTAAAAAACGTAAAGTTGATTCAGAATGCCGTGCTTTTAATGATGAATGGACCTGAAATATTTTTTACAGTTGTAAAAATAAACCAGCCAGTGTCTCATCGCAATTTCATTAATCTCATTAACATATTTAAATTGTAATACTTGTATATTATTTTTAAAATTAAAAAAAAATTTATCTTGGCCCACCAAACTTTTTTTTTTTTTTTCGAATTTTGGCGCGCGACCGAAAAAAAAGTTTGCCCATCCCTGGTCTAGGTACAGTAACAGCTCTTCTTCGTATTAGTAAATACCCTAGCCAATATTTGGGAAATATAATTATGAGTACTAACTAAAGAAAAGGTCTCCTGAAATCTTGATCTGTTCAAAAAAATGTTCGAATGGCTATTCTGGATCTTCGTCGATCTTTTGTTAAGCCTATTAAATAAATTTATTTTGCCTATAACTATAGTGCACATTTTTCGGCTCCTGTAAATAAAGCAGTTCGTTAACGCATACTTTCAAGACTGTAATCAAGTTGGTTGCTGTAAATCCGTATTTCTTACATATACTGCCTACGACGCTGAAGATTATTTTGCGAGAGCATTCATGTGGCTACTCTGACAATTTCGTCCTGCCACTGCGAGGATGATTTTGCTAACCATTTATTCAAATAGTTGTACTGTTTTTCTCGGCCAAGTTTTTTACTGGATCCCGGCATCGCTTGATTTTATTTACCATTCTAAATGTTCATAACGTTTCTGTTTCGATTACTTGTTGACAAAAAACAACTTCATCATAAGTGCCTTTCCAATTAGTGTCAGTATTGTAGTCACGCTCTAATTCAACAAATCGGTAATTGCATTCGAAAGCATTGTCATCTAGGAAGAATTTATTCTTCAGGTAATTTTGAATATCTTATAAAGGATTAAATTTACATATTTTCAGAAGATGAGACTGTGCAACACATCATTTTCATAACATATTTTTATACATTTTTTCCATATTTTTTCTTGTATTAAAAAAATTCTGACAAATTGTATTCCAATAAACAAATTTGTTTTAATTTTTGAAAATCCATTCAAACTTATAGGACATTTTAATTAGTCACAGATTGCAGATGCAAATTTTACTGCATCTGAAAATATTACTTATATATTGTGATCCAATATTTGATCAACCTAATTAGACATAAATAATCTTCAGTGATAAGTCCCATTTTAAACTTTCCCAATTATAGGTATGTTATGGTAAGACCTCACATTAAACTTTCCGATTAAAGTATCTAGTACAAAATTTACTACTACTGCTGCACTCAATAACCCCCAAAAGTCGCAGGATAACATTTATAGTTATAAACAAAAAAATTCTAAGATGCTATTTTGATAGCCAAACACAAAATAATCTTACAGCACACAGACACATTGGAAGTTTAGCATCTAAAGAGAGTTCAAGAATTTGTTGCTTTGATATTCCCTGAGGGCACCATAATTTAATCTTGTGAATCAGTATCACCACAAGTGACAGTTACATCTAGGCCAGAAATGGACCAATATCTAATTGACTTGTATACATTAAATAATAAAATTATATTGAAACTACAATCATTTTTCTTTTTCTGTACATATACATCACCCAATTAAATTTTCTTTCATTGGATAACTCCTTTTTAAGTGTCAATTTTTATGCATTTGAATATAATGAGGAATTCCGAAAGTTAAGTTGATTATGATATAAAGATGTGGGCTAAAGACAGGGAATATACTTGTTTTGTTGCCACAGGGTACATGAATATTAATGTATTATTTATTAGAAATTTTTCTGAAAGGATCTGTGTAATGCCGTGCTTGCTTATTTTTCAAAATTGTATACATGTACACAGATGAAAAATAAAATTACACTTCTTACATTATGTATTTAAATTTGCATTAAAATATTGAATGCTGTTAATTCAAGGCTTTTAAAAAATTATTTAGGAAATGAAATTATTGTATAAAGAAATTATTTATTTATTTATTCTTATTGAATAGTTAAAAAAAGAAGTAACCAATTTTTGTATACAGAATGTAATAATTTATAATGTATAAATAAATTGTTTTTTTTTTAAATGAACAACTACAACAAGAGAAAAAAATTCATTATACATCACTGAAAATAATGTTGATTGTGATTTTATAATTCTATTTTATGAATAAAGTCCAATTTGATAAAGCTTCAAATGATTATCATGCAGGATTTTTGCTGTTGTAGCCAGAAAAGTAATCAGTAAAAAAAATGTTATTGTAACCTTCTTGCCACAATCAGGGTTTAGAAAGTGAAACTAATGTCAAAGAATGTCTCATCTCTCTTTCAAACTTGTCTTAATAATCAGTAAAGAAAACAACAGTTTTATAAAAAGAGTACCATGATTTTGAATCTTCCAAATCATCATTTCAAAAGTCTTCATTTTTTTTTTATCAAAATTGTGGCTAATAATAACAAATTTGTAGTTAGAAATTTAAAAAAAAAAAAAAAAAAAAAAAAAAAAAAAATGCACAAATTACAGAAATATTATTTTTACATATATAAGCTATATTAAATTCTCATTACATGTTTACACATTATTATTTCTTATTTTTACATTATTATAATTTTACCTTTGTCAATTTTTGTAGGTTGCACAAAAAGCAATTTGAAGATATATGTAATTAAAACTCAATATTGAAAATAATTAAAAATAATCTCCACAAAGAATTTTTTTTTTTTGCAAGAAATTAGTATGTTATAAACATTACAGATGGAAAGGACATGGTTATAAAAATAATTTAATCCATAACTTTTTTTTTCTAGAAGCAATATTACAAAAAATATTCATGAAAATGATTATAAACTTTAAATATTAGATATTAATAATTTTTATTATTAGAAAAAATATCTATTAAATAATATATCAAAAAAATTTGCATATATTAAAAATATAGTAATATAAAAAATAACAAAAAATAATTTCATTAAATTTCTATAAGATTAATTTTTTAACATTTCTAAATCATAAACAATAAATAGTTACTAAAATTGTTAACTATTATTCCTACTAATAACAAATTCATGAAAATTATAATATTGGTCAAGTATTTTTTTAATTATTCAATTTTTCCTACATAGATGAATTTAAATTTCTTAAAGTTAAAAATGTCTTATGAAAAAAAATAATTAATTCAAGAGATTATCATTTTTTTAATAATTTCCTTCCATCAACTTTTTTTTTTTACAGTGTTTCAGCTTCAAGAATGCCTGCTGAATAATTAGTGCATATATATTTTATGTAGGGGCAGAAATATTCAAATTACATACGAGTCAAGAGGACCAAGCTTTGATATATATAAATATTACTTAAAATTCAGATCTTACAGTAAAAAGTGAAAAGAGGCTTTTAAAAATAGATGTTTAGTCAAATTAATACAGATTATAATTGGAAATTAGAAACAACTATTGAAAAATACAGAGACTTAGCAAAGAACATCGGTTTTCCAATACCATTAACATATACAAGATGGCAAATATCCAACATAAGAAAGAAAGTTAGTGTGACATAAGTTAGAAATATTGAAATATAAAATAAATTAGAAATATTGAAGTATAAAAATAAGTTAGAAATATTGAAGTATAACAAAAGTTAGAAATATACTAATAATTGAACATAATGCTTTAATTTAAATAAGAAGTTATGAAAAATGATTAGATAATAACAAATAGTCAACTAAATATTACTTTAAAATGCAGCTTCTAGTAAGGTCAAGAAGATATTGTACAATATTTAGTCAAATGAAAAAAAAAAAAAAAAAAATAATAATAATAAAAATAAGCTAGGAAGCATTAAGAATTCTGCTTTCTCTCTACATATAATATATGTTTCTCTCTACATATATATATAATATATGGCAAAATAAATTGCTGTTAAAAATATCAGCAAAGCCAGATTTTTAAAAGAAATCATTGTCAAGTTGCAATCATTTTTGGAGGAGGAAATCTATTTATCATATATATATAATATATGGCAAATGTGTTAATTGCTGTTAAAAATATCAGCAAAGCCAGATTTTTAAAAGAAATCATTTTCAAAGTTGCAATCATTTTAGAAGGAGGAAATCAAATGTTTAGGTAATTATCGAATTGCGAAGAAAAGTTTGCTCTATATACAGGATATACATTATATAAACTCATAAAACCAGATAAATGCAAAGCAGATATATATATTATAATATTCCTGAAACTGTATCAATAATAAATTAAAACTTTACTTTTGGATACAATTTTTTATTTAGAGTTATGAAAAACCCCATTTCATCACAAGTGAATAATTAACAAAATTATTTTGTTTCAGAATTTTTATCCATTTTTATAGACGTGAAAAACAATAAATCTTTTCCTCCTTTTCAAATATTGAATATATGATTAAGCAGATTTAAAAGAGTCTTCTGTTATATTACAGAAGGTATAATAAGTATTGATTTCAATACATATATGAACTGTTACGATTAATTTACATAAAAAATATTAAATCTCACAATTTACAATTATGAAATAGAGAAAATTTATGTGCACTTGATGGAAATTTTATATATATATATATACATATATACACACACACACACATTTTTTTAGAATTTTGCCCATTTTACATCTAATACATTAAAATAGCAAATTTTTACATAAGTAAATTTTTAAGCAATTTAATTTGAAGTTCCAGATATTTAAAATGATTGTTTATTATTAATAAATTAATTTTAAGTATATAGTTGGATATTTAATTTTTTTTCATTTAAATTGATATTTTAACATAATAATAAACTTAATGATATTTATAATATATCAATAACTTTTAATGAACTTAAAAGACAAAATTTACACCAATGATAGATTTAAAAAAATTATAAGTAATCATACTTGAATAATATATATATATATATATTTAAAAGAAATATACATAGACATACTTGTATAAAAATATATTTATTTGCATAAAAATTATCAATAAGCTACTTTTCTTTTTAATAAATAGTTACATATATATTGTGACTCTTAAAGTTTTACAAGGACAACATACGTGAAAATTTAATTTCTAAAAATGATGATATGGAATCGTTAAAACATTTAAAAAGTATAAAAATGACTAAGAAATACACCATTTCAGTCATTTATCATCTCCTAAGAATGTTTTCTTTTAAAACTGATAAAAGATTTTCTCGAATTTGAAGTTTAAAATTTTCATACCATTCAACAATTTTAATTCTACGTTGAATTTTCTCTTCAAGTGGCATCTGTAGTTCTCGAGAAATAATGTCCGGTAATTGAGACCAATCATTTACATAAATTATTGGAGCATTTAAAGATTTTAGTAATCTCAAGGGAGATGATCCAATTAGAGCCTTGGAGTCTCCACATATACCAGGAGTCATAACATTTTCGACTACCGGTACTGAACCAAAGGACATGGCTTCATAAATACGATAACATTCTGTATTCATTCCAACTGGACTCAATGTTAAGTCACTTAGATGTAGACTTTGAATGTAAATGCTTAAAGAATTTTTAGTTTCTTTTGGCTGCCACTCATATCTTGCTTTGATGAAACAAAATTGAGTGAGATTATTGCTTTCTAGAACATTCATCAATTTTTCTCTAGATGAATGAGGATAAATAGAACCTAAAAAATTGCACACATAAGGACGGGAATTCTCAAGATCCATCTTCCTTGAATCCACTTTAGGAAAACCTCGATACGTAGCAACTCCAAGAGGCCATTGATAAAAATTAACATTATCCACAAGAGGACTGTCATAAACCAAAAAAGTTTTATTCACCATGCCCCCTGATTTGGTCATGTAAGGAATTAACCATTCATTATGGCACTGCTCATTTCCTAAAATTATTAATATGACACTGCGCAAATTACGAAATTGAGGCAAAAAATCAAGCCACATCTTCGCAAAAGTTACTTTATCATCACTTCGTCCATTTAAAATAAGTATCAAATGTTGCACATCACTAGGAGCTTTACTAGGAATAACACCAGGACCAGTTCGAAATTTTAGCTTTAAATTATCAAGTCTCTTGAAACCATAACTCCATAGACCATCCATTTTATTTTCAAGTTTACCTCCACCAAGGATATGTTCCCATAGATATAATCCAATTGCTGCTTTCCCCCAAATTTCCACATTATATGATTCAGAAGATTGGCTTGCATCAAATTTTGCATATTTAGTCAACTGTTTTCTCAAATCCAAACTTTGGTTGGTCAACAATTTGATTGGAGAAGCTTTCTGAAAAATAAATGTTTTCTTCTCTCGTTCAAACTCCTCTCCCCATGGATTCCAATCCTCTCCATCATCAGGCAATGACAATTTTCTGTGAGTATATTGAACACCGTCTTTGACATGATTATTATTTCTCAATAATATATAACCAGTGTAACAAGTCAATACACAGTATACAATAAATACAGCAATTGTAACAGTTCTCAGAGAAAAGAGCATATCACACAGAAAAGACAGTTATAGAACCCATTTAATAGTAAAAATTTAAATGAAAAATCTTCCATTGTACTCTTTAACATCTGTTAAACACCATCATGCTATGATACAAAAACAAAAACACAAACACTGATATGATATCCTTGCCATTCCGATTTTTAAAAATATTTCAAATAAATTTTCAATTTTGCACTAGAGCGGTACAATATTATAACCCATTATATGGATATTGTTTTAGGCAGAATGGATTTCAATTTCTTTAATTTATAGATATGCTTTTTTTTATTTATTATTTTTTAAAAATTTCTTTGTGTCTTATTTATGAGGAATGTAATTTATAGATTCTTTGTTTAAGATTAATGTTATGCCTTTTGTTATTAAATTCTAAATTTTATCGAAAACGTGTATATCGGCTCAGCAGATAAAAATTATTTTGTGATATTTTTGTTTCTGTATCTATTTGTGTTTTCCCAAAATATTTTCTTGAATTCTTAAAAAATATCATCGTATGAAGGAATTGAATTTGCTTTTTAAGATTATTCACCTTTGATCACTTTTCGATTTTCTTATACATCCGAATACATTTATACAGTTTACTTAATCAAAAAATTTTAAATTAGCAACAGTTCTCTCCAGCCACAGCTTTTGGAAGCGAGGAGATTTGATAAAGATTTAGATAACGTGTATAGTTCATGCATAGACATTCATATTACAAATCTGAGTAGTAAGAGTTCCATACAACTCGTAAATATGGGATAATTGTCCTTAAAAGAAGGTAGGCTCTTCATCTTTTATGTAAAATGAAGACATGAGGCTCACGGACGTATAGGGAAAAATTTTTTTCACTTTTTCTTGTATTTGTCAATAGCTAATTCTGGATCTAATTATGGCATTCATTGACCTACCCAAAAATATGCATCCTCACGTTATTCTTCTGTGCAGAATGAATTGCAGCAAATTACTAGTAGATTATTGTAAATAAATTTGCTATAAATAATTAAGAGAACTTGCAAAGCTAAATGCAAAAGTAATCTTAATTTTGAAAGAGACTTGCATTAGATGGCTTCAATGCGTTATGCATAATTCACTTGCAAATAAGTTTTAAACAATTTTTTTGCTACAGACAGTTTTCTTTAATTCTTCAAGTTATTTCGAACATATTTTAATTAAAAATTAATATTCTTGTTGCTATCAATGCATTAAAACATTACAGTAATTTAATTTAATACGAAAATAGCGGTAATTATTCACATTTATTTTATTTGAAGCATAATTGAGAAAAAAATATTTCCTTTGCTGATAAAAGCAGCAATTAGCATTAAAATTGATCCATTATCTGCCCATTATCCATTATTCGTATCACCCATTTATCTATTATTGTATCAGTCATTTATCCATTATTCACTCACTCATAATTGTACCACTCATTAATAATTTTTCTTGTGAAATTACGAATCATTTCTAACAAACGTATATATACAAATGCATGTGCATAAAGTGGATTAAAAAAATAAGTGGCATAATAAATTAAAATAATATTGTGGAAAAAAATTCTTAAATTTTCCCCCATGCTTACAACTGAATAACGTGTTTTCATGAACTTTGAAAAGGAAGCAATTTCCTAATTTTGGTTAGATTTAGTCTCAGTTAAAACGCAAATATAGTAAAACCAATCAAAATATACAACAAAAATAAAGTAACTAAATATTATACAAAATCAGAGCAATTTAAGCTGTGTTCATTGTATTATCACTGAGAATGACTAACAGAAAAAGAGATGCCCGGGATGAGTAAAATAAATATGTTAGAACTATATATAAGGAAATAATATATAGATTGATTATATATATTGATATTAATAATATAATTTTATAATTATATGGTTTCTAGTAACAATATTTTTCTTTCTAATGCAGCTGGCAATATATAGAGAGTTATCTTTATGCCATAAGCAAGGGCTGCACCGCTGTTATACTTTTAGAACTACAAAGGGGAGACGTGTAACTTGAAGATATGAGACGGACGCTACCCCAACAACGCTCATATTAGACGACCTACAGCTTTAAAGTGAATTCGAAGTACTACAAATATCCATGGCACCACCGGGACTCGAAGTCAAAATCTGTGGTACCAAGCACCAGAGTGCTTGCCCTTCCAGTAACACTATGGTTTCATACATTCAATAATAATATTGTTAAGATTTAAAACTGCTCATTGATTTAAAAATATGTCAATATTCATATTTATATTCAATAGTTTGTGGAGTGAACCTTACAAATTTCCATTCATAAATTTTAATAGAAGTTAGAGCTCAGTTTTAATTCTCTACTACTACCATTGTTCTTTAAGAAATCAGATAAATAACTAGATTTCATATGAGTTAAATTTCTAGAAAGTTTATAAAATTCACTTTGAGTTCCACTGCTTTAATTGTAATGCTGTTCCTGTGCTAAACTATTTAACTCATGATTATTCACTAATTAAATTAACAGAATACTACTATGCCCAAAAAGTAAGATATATTATGTTTTTTTTTTCAAAAACTCTTTTATTTTTTTTTTTTCCAAATTTATTCCATCGCCTTCAAAGTAATCCCCTCCTGACCCAATGCACATATGACAACTTTTTCCCAATGTATGCTAAAAAGTCATCAGCAAGGATGACCTTCAAAGCGCGCGGTGATTCACGTTGAATCTCTTCAATCGACTCAAAACGGTGTCCCCGGAGTGGTCTTTTGAGTTTAGGGAATAGCTAGAAGTCGTACGATGTGAATACGGTGGTTTTGGTACGATATGGGTTTCATTTTTGGCGAAAAAGTCACGAAGAATCAATGCAGTGGGAGCTGGAGCATTCAGTGTTTTCGGTACCAATCGAGATTTCACGCGATTGAAGCCAAAATGGAATTGATCGATCCTTTTGAAATTCCAACATCCTCAACAAGATCTCTAATTGTAAATCGACAGTTTGCAAGCGCCAAATCTTTAACTTTTTGGACGTGAGCTTCGTCGGTTGAGGGTGATGGTCGACATCAGAGGGCTCTTCGTCTTCAACGCGTTCTCTGCCTTCTTTGAATTGTTTATATCCCTTCTACACTTTTCTTTCCGATATAGAAATGCTCACCGAATGCCTTCTGCCACATTCTATACGTTTCCAAAACAAAATTAAATGCAAGTTCTTTGCTCAATTCATTCAGACGTTTCAAAAATCGCTGGAATCAGTTTTAGCGTCTCACAAAACCAAACGTAACTCAAACACTAATGAATATTTTGACGAGAAATTTCACATAGATGTCCAGGACAGTGCTAGTGGAATTTCAATTTTTTTTTCTTATGTAGATAAGAAAAAAAAATTGAAATTCCATAAGTCCCGGAATTTTAAATTGAACATTGGTCTTACTTTTCGGACCCAGTAGTATTAATAAACTACAAAATCACAAAAATTAGATTGTTTTCCTTAATTATCTCGAGTAATTTCTTAGAAATAAATGAAAATTCCTTAGTAAAGAATTTCGTTGAACAAGTACTCGTAAGAAAAAAATATCGTTTTCTGAAGATACAAAATAAAAATTATTGTTTTTTTTATCGAGAATATTTAATATATTCATTGTATTTCATAGAAATTCAAAACATTATTTTTTTTATACCTTTCTGACTTTATTTCAAGCTGCGAAGAAAGTCATTAATTTTCAGTTGTGCAAAAAAGAAAATGTTCTCTTTCGCATGATGTCTCCTTAAATCCCTTTGCTTTCGGATAAAAATAAAACATAATGAAATCTTTGATTCCGAATTCGGCTTGCTTAAATTTTCTCTTACTTCTCCTCAAGCGAGAAGATAAAAGAAAAAGAGATTTTAGAAACATCGTCTTCCGAAAAAATGTTCTGAAAATAGGCTTTAAGTTGTAACTAAAAGTTTTCACACTTTTCATTGTATTTGAAATTCTAATTATTTTCGTATATGTCTTTAATTTTGTAAAGGAAAAGCAATTGTCTAACAAAAGAAAACTTTATGCATATTCAAAGCGTCTAAAGTAACCACTGAATGTTAAAGTTTCTATAAAAAGTCAGAATGTTATAGTTTCTGAAAAATTTATGATTCCTTCATATTTTTACAGATTATTAGAATAAATCACTTTATTTTCAGGATGGTGACCCATTCAAAGATATTTTGATTAAAAATATTCTTTTACAATATCAAAGTTTTTGAATTGCGATCACTTTTACTACAACGGTATAAATGTAGCAAATTCAACGTTTTTCATGGTGCATTACAGAAAGTCTACTGCCACTGCTACACTGCAACCACATTTTGCCAACACAATTAGAATTTATACCCTAAGGGCGTCCTTATTGGTGCGAAATGATTCAGAACACTATCCAGTCTACGAATTATCCGGTCTATTTCCGGTATTGTCATGGAAGCTTTTGGTTCATCATTACTCGTTAGGTCTCGAACCTAGCTCCTTTAGTTTGGACGGCATGGTTGCCCATTGGATAGCGCTCTGGCCTTTGTTACCAGAGGCTCCAGGTTCAAATCCTGCCGGTGGTATGGATGCTTGTGAGTGGTTCGGAATTCACTTTAAACTTTAGGTCCCGGTCTGTTTAGCCCTCGTGTGCACAGGATGATCGTAGAGCGACAAACCAATTCTAATTTTCTACAATTAGCAAAGCGATGTTCTTTAGAAAATCTAATGAATGATTAGATTTTATTTCAGTTAAATTTTTAGAAATCTTTTAAGTTATTAATTCTAACTTAATTAATTCATAATTATTCATTAACTAAATTAACAGAATACTAAAAGACTACAAAATCATAAAAATTAAACTATTTTTGTTAATTATCTCAAACAATTTCTTAGAAATAAATGAAAATTCTATAGTAAAGTATTTTATTAGAACAAGTATTTTGTAAGAAAAATATCGTTTAACAAAGAGACAATATATTAGTGTATTGTTATTTTTAACGAGAATATTTAATATATTCATTGTATTTCATAGGGAATCAAGACAATTTTTTTTTTTTTTTTTTTTTTTTTACCTTTTTGACTTTATTTCAAACTGCGAAGAAAGTCATTGATTTTCAGTTGTGTAAAAAGAAAATGTTCTCTTTCGCATGATGTCTCCTTAAATCCCTTTGCTTTCGGATAAAAATAAAACATAATGAAATCTCTGATTCCGAATTCGACTTGCTTAAATTTTCTCTTACTTCTCCTCAAGCGAGAAGATAAAAGAAAACGAGATTTTAGAAACGCCGTCTTCCGAAATATCTTCAGAAAACAGGCTTTAAGTTGTAACTAAAAGTTTTCGCACTTTTCGTCTTATTGAAATTCTAATTATTTTCGTATATTTCTTTTTAATTTTATAAAGGAAAAGCAATTGTCTAACAAAAGAAAACTTTATGAATATTCAAAGCGTCTGGTATTTTAAAGAGTCAGACTGTTATGCTTTCTGAAAAATTTACGATGCCGTCATATTTTTATAGATTATTAGAATAAGTCACCCTATTTTCACAATGATGGCACAATAAAATTTTTTGATAAAAATATTATTTTCTAATGTCGAAGTTTTTGAACAGCGATCATTTTCCACTAAAACCAATATTAGACTTATAACGGCTTCGAGAAGAGGGTCACTTTCAGACTCATGGGAATACTTTAATTTTTATTAACAAGCACTATATGTATATATATTGTATATGTATATATATATACACAATATGAATTCTGGGTTATTATACAAAGAAATGATAAATTAAAAATAAAATTTGATCACAAGTGCACGATTAAATCACGAGTAAAGTTCACTCTAAGGTAGGAGATTTTTCAGAGTTCTTGAGTCTACGTCGAATCTAATTGCCTGGACTGCGGCAGACCTTAATTATCAGGCGGCATGATAAATGAAATCACAAGGGGCTCACTTTGTAAACAGGCGGAATGTCCGCGAAGTTAAGTCACATTATAGAAAAAGAGTAAAACAACTTTTCTGGTCGACTCGTCGTAGAACTTTCTTTTTCTTGTCTAAAAATCTCCCGTTAAGAAAATCCGATGGATAGTGTGGGAGTGGGGGACAATCAGCTTTCTTTACTTCTCATTGGAGCAAACATTTCTCAGCTCAGGGTCGATCACTAATCACGATGGAACAACTCATGGTGAAGTCCATATTCAATCTGTAGTTGTTGTTTCGACCTGTGAAGGTCGCACAGACCACACAGATAATTTTATGAGTCTCATTGTACATGACACCGAATATCTGCTATCATATTTGAGTGATAGGCTGTTTTCATTAGTACAAAACACTAATTGCATCCAATATAATTACCCATAACACTTCTTGTCAGCTGTCAAATTTAAGTGATGGATTGTTATTATGTACTTGCCAAAGAATATACATTCCTCTCTCCTGGGAATAAAATACCAAAATTTCAACCAGTAAGAAAAAAATGATGCAATATGAAGTAAATTCGACGTTTCTCATGGTGCAATACAGAAAGTCTGCTAGCACTGCTACACTACAACCACATTTTACCAACACAATTAGAATGGATACCCTAAGAGCATCTCACTGGTGCGAAATCATTCAGAGGACTATTCAGCCAATAGATTATCCTGCCTTTTTCCAGTATTGTCTTGGAAATTTTCGGTTTATCACTACTCATTGGGCACCGAATCAAAGATCCTTTAGCTTGGAAACCCAACGCGCAACAATCAGGATGCTACAATATGTTTTGGAAGGCAGAACGCTTTAACATGAAATATTTTATTTCTAAAACAGCAGATATGGAGCAGATCTATGGTTAGCCAAGGTGCATCATGGAAAAAAATCTACTACACTGTGCATAAATTGAACGATTCGCACTATGTTGGCACTTTTTTAATACGCTTTTATTAGTTTCACCTGTATGTTTGTATGTATGTAACTGACTCTTTGGGCTCAATTTTGCCCTACTTTAAGCGATCCGATTTAATTTAAAGGTTGTAGACTTATCAATGACCGACGACAATAAAATATTTTGATAAGTTTATTATCTCATCATGATTAGAATCGCCAGGATTAGTGATTAAAACACACAGCCTTTGAAAAGTCATCTTGATCAGCGCATCCGTCTTCCCTTGGAGATCTGTTTCTCCTCATACACACTATTTAAGCTGCAAAGAAACATTTACAGTCATCTTTCAGACATTCAAACCTACGTGGGACAGCGGCACAAAGGATGACGCTCCTGATTAGGAAATTCCCTGTTCGAATCCTGGCTGGCTCGACATATTCGCATTTAGCCTTTATTTTACTCACAATTAAATCATTGTAAGAACCAGTCCTCCGTACCGGAACATCATTTAAATATTATAGTTTAAAAACACTAAACAACATGCTTTTAGAGTTAATCAAACTAAAAAGTAAAAAATAAATTAATAGTTTAAAAAAACTAAAAAAAAAAAAAAAAAAAAACGCGCTTTTAGAGTTAATCAAACTAAAAAGTAAAAAATAATTGTTAATATAAGAATAAAATTACTGACGAAAAATGAATGTCACTGTTCTAAAAGCGTGGGGTGCTCGATATCAATCGTTATAATTTTTCACTAGTTTCATTCCGAAATGCGGAGTTAGTTTAGAAATGTCATACAAAGCACCCCACGGTTTTAGAACAGTGACATTCATTTTCTCGTCAGTCATTTTATTCTTATGTTAACAATTATTTTTTACTTTTTAGTTTGATTTATTCTAAAAGCATTTTTTTAGTTTTTTTAAACTATTAATTTTTATCTTTCTCTATTACAACGGTTAGGAACTTTAAATCTACAGAATAGTTTGCTCTTTTGCGGCATAGATATGTTTTGATTTAAAATTAATTATAGATTTGAAAGCTTACTAAATATAATTAATAATTGATAATTAAATATTTTACATTTTTTTTCGCTTAGTGTGTAACTAAAATTTTTCTATAATTATTATGCCCAATGCAATTATTTATTTATATTAATTCCAAAATAACTATTTAAATGGGTTTATTAAATTTATTAAAACTTGTTATACTTGGGTTACAAAAGAAACATATTTAAATTCATTTTTTGAGAGTACAATGTATTTAATTTCATATGAAATATTAATTAGAGCTTTGAGAAACACAAAACCAAAGATAAATAAAACGAAACATTTTTAATCTGTATATTTTATATTTCAAGCAAATTTAAAAAAAAAAAAAAATTGTTTAGGCCAAGATACAAGTTACCCATAAAATTTAGAATTTATTGTAAGAACAAACCATAAAAGTTTTATAGCAGCAATATTAAAAAATAAGTAATATAAAAAAAATGTAAAGTCAATTCCTTTTTTTTTTATTTCTCACTATATCGTAGAAAGTCCTTTATAAATAATTTTCATTTATTTTTTTAAGTTTATCTGACGCCATGTATTGGTAGATCTATGCAACTTAAATCTAAAAAAAAAACTAAAATTGATTAATTAAATTTAATTATTAAAATCAGACGATTTTTATATTATTGCCAATTTGTTGTTACATTATATTAAATAATGAACAATATATATTAAATGAATAATAAAAATATTTGATAATAAAATAATAATAATTAATAATTAAATGAATAAAAATAATTAATAATTGAATGAATAAAATACTAATTAATTAATAACTAATTATGAGAAAAAGAGATTATTAACTAATTATTAATTAATTAATGATGAGCAAATGAGAAGAAAGAGCAGCGTGAATATATGAATATTTCTCCCATATCAAACTAAAATTAATTAACTAAATTTAATTAATGAATTAATATTTGAAAAAACTGTATTAACATCCAGTGTCATCCACTACAAGTTAAAAAAATGTATTTGAACTTGAGTGGCTGAATAAAATGTATTTTATGAACGATTGAAAATTTGAACAAGATATATATAGGAAGAGTGTGACCTAATAGAAAGAATTTAATAAAAATAAAGCAGAATTTCAAACGATTTACTTTTCTTGAAAAATTTCATTTTCGCTTTGAAATAAAATTGTCTTCACTTTCACCAGACGATTTTTTAGAACAATTTTACATAGTAATGTAAATATAACTAATAATTATTTAATTTTATAATTATTAGTTCGTGAAAGAAATTTAACTAATTATTATGTATAAAAAGCTAGCGAAAGAAATTTAAATTAATCAATAAGAATAGCTAATGAAAGAAATTTAATAAAATTAACCAATAAGAAAAGTTGGAAGAGGTTAAGGACACGAATAAAATTGATGAAAAAAAAAAAAAAAAAAAAAACCCTCGTTCTCGAAAACGATACCGATAATTCTACGGGTAATAACGTACAAAAAAAAAAAGGTATAAAATAAAAGTTATACATTATTGCTGCATTCTATATTTTTTTAAATTGATTGTTGACAAATGTCTGTAAAATTCTCAGTATTTTTGTAAATAATTTAATTTTAAACTATAAAAATATGCAAGAGGAAAGGTTTCGTTAAAACTTGTAGCAATTTACAATAAAGTAATCATTTAGTATGTATTTTCTACATACTTTTCATATTCTTGCAAGAAAAAATAGTTTATTGTTGTCAAATATTGTTTGTTTAGCCATCAGAAGTAAAATTACGTGTTAATGCGAAATAAATATTGATGTTTATACCACAGTTAATATAAATAAAAGTCTGAAATATATTTATGTAGACTTCTGCCGCTTCCAATAGATTCATCCCGGCCGAGCCCCCAATTTTGTAGAGTTACACCGGTTTCAAAAGACGCATCCCGGCCGAGCCCACAATCTTGTAGACTTTTCTCTCAGTCTAGCGAATTTTTAACAACAGAGGGAGGCAATCTAGGGGTGTGTTTCAAAGCGACATAAAGAAGCGTTGGTTTTCTCTCAATAACACATATTTAATGAATATATTTACATCAATATTTACAGAAAGTGTGGATACATTCACAACCATTTTCTACCGCTGCTTGACGCAGCGTCTCCCATGTCCGTTAGCTTTCTCCTCTCGCGCCAAACTACGGTGTTTTTCCCTTCTTTCAGGGCCAGAGTTCAAGGTCAATGCCGCCATTACATGGCAAAAGGTTGGTGTGAAAGGCACATAGTCCGTGATGTGTTTCCATCTGGTGCTTAGTAGGCAAGCAAATCCTACATTTATATATCTAGAAGATAGTTGTCGTTATTTAGTTTCAGAAGTATGTATTTAGAAATTTAAAAGTATGCGTTTAAAGTTAAAATTGTAAGTTATCAATGGTTTTATGACGCAAGAGCTAAACTTGGCCAAGCTGCGTTAAAGATTGATATTGACTATGCAAACATTAAGCACACGTTTTATCATTAGAGCCAGACTATAAATAAATAAAATACAAAAAAAAAAATAATAATAATAATAAATAAATAAAATGTGCGAGTAAAAATTGCACAAGACGGAATTGAGATTTTATGTTATGTGTCTGTGATGGAAAAAGGAAAATTTAATTTATTCTTGAATAAGTCATATTAAAGACATATCTATATATATATATATCTATATCTACACACACACACACACACGCACACACACACACACACACACACACACACACACACACACACACACACACACACACACACACACACACACACACACACACACACACACACACACACACATGTATATATACTAGCTAACCCGGCAAACGATGTTTTGCTATATATATTATTTCTATAAAATATTTTTTTAGTTAAATAAAGAAAAAAACTAACTTACTATAAGTGTGTGGAAATGTGGTTTTGATTGGAAGAGGAATGGAACGTTGCAGACAATGATATATATATATAATTTATTAGAGTTTTTTTATTTATATAAAAGTAATTATTCATTATTTTTGTTGTTCAGAAAGGAAATAATAGGCTCGTTTTAAGTGAAGTGTAGAATTAAAGTCTCGGTTCTAGTTTTTCTATTTAACATGAGTCTAGATCTTTACCATAATCAGATTCAAATCTGAATAGGAGTATTGTTTTGAATTAAAATCTTTGTGTAGCAAATTAAAGAAACACAAACAATCGATAACAACAGAGTGTTGAAGCGATCGTTATTCTGATGAAATTGATTGAATCGCGATCTGACAATTTAAACAGGAAGTGACGACCTGCGTACATAGATGCGCACAAAATGAATAAAAATCGTCCACTTTTGTAACCAAAAGTGTTGCCGGTTTGCTATCTCGACTCATATAAGAAGTTTAAAATCAAATAAATATAAAATCATTATGTAGATTATTTATTAAATGGAATTATTATATAAATTATTAGAAAAATTATAAACATAAATTATACATACATTTGGATTTTCAAGCAGTTATTATGACGTCAGGAGTTCTAATACCAGACAAACAGACTTAGTGTCTGCAGTCTTTAAATCATAAAGTAGCTTTTAGTGTAGAAGTCAATATTATTCCGACCAATTCTATGTCCTTCAGATGTTCTTTTTCAGAAACTTCTGTGGTTTATGTAAGAACTGAATCTTCTTAACTGAAGATTATCAGATTATTAGAAGACTTGACATACTTTTTTTCTGTGGTTGACTGAACATCAGCTTAAGTTCTGTATTACAAGATTAACGTACTGAAATGTGTTGACATCATAGGTCTTTCTGGGTTGCACAAGTTGTGCAAGTGACAGTTTCAACCGATTTTGTTTCTTCCTTCCCTTTTAAGTAAATGTAGCTGAATCTCAGAATTTCGGCATAATTTTTCATTTTTTTCTGAAGATTATGCTTTATTTCACTTTTATTTTTGAATGCTGTAGAACCGTGGAGTTTCTTTTCAAATGACATTGTTTTCTGATCTTCAACATTTGAAAAGACAGATTTTAACTGTCACCATATTTTGAATGATGCAGAATCAAGGAGTTTATTAACATATGACACTGTTTCCTGAAACACTTTAGAGAACCAAATGTTTGGAAAACCATTTTTGTAGTAGCTCCGAAAGAGTAAAATATTGAAATTCCTCCTTAACTCTTATTACTTTCAGAAAAGAGTTTGGTTAGTCGCTCTACTGTCATGTTTTGCACACTTTGGGCTAATTAGACCGGGACCTGCAGTTTAACGCGGATTTCGAACAGCTAACAAACATCCATGCTACCACCAGAATTCGAACCTGAAGCCTGTGGTACCAAAGGTCAGAGCGCTAGCCAATTGGCCATCAGGCCGCTTAGAAAAACGGATGATTTGTCGGTGATCATGAAGTTTGTAAAGTGCCTAGATTATATCGTCAGAATGCATTGCGGGAATTTTCTGGTGTTTCTTATATTACACATAAATGTGGTAAGTTATCCCTTAAAGTCTTTTTGGTAAGCAATATCTTCCCTTCATCTACCATTGGTGGGTTTTTGTGTCATATATAAATAGAACACGAGACTCACAGACGTTCAGAAAAAATTTTTCCTCCTATCAGTAATTTGTCGCTATTTTCTACAGATTTATAAATTTCTTTCTTAACTAAAAAGCAGTTTAAAGTGTATATTATTTGAATTATGTATTTCGATCAAAACTTTCCGAATATTTTGGATGTAGTTTGCATAGATTAAATCATAAAATTTATCAGAGCTATTTCCAAGATTCGTGCATCTATAACGTCACAGTGCTATTATGCATATCTTTTATAGCATCCCCAAAATCTTTCAATATTTTATAGGCACTTTAATACAAGAGCAGACGTGTCGTCATACACTAGTTAGTTAAGTTTTCGTTAGCTATAGCTAACTATTCTTGACATTCTTTTTGCTTTTAATGTGTAGTTTTCAATTGCAAATGATGAGAACTTATGGGGTGATTTTGACCAAAGCGGATTTAAAATTCATTGAGATATTCATTTTATATTTAATTCTGAATAATATTTTTTTGAAGAGTTTTTTAATTACTTACTTTTAGTACAGTAATTGAATATGTTTCTTCTCATTATTCTAATTATTTGCATGATCAAATTGCTTTTTATAATAAACATATTTTCCGTCATGAATGAATAATCTGATGGTAAGAGTTTTGAGAATTTCTTATGTCGCGGGCAAAACTAATTGTTTTTAAACTTTTTATTTTAGCTTCATTTACATTTTCTTCTTTATTTATTTTTGAACTGGTGTGTCGACAATACTGGAAATGACCACTATTAGTAAGAATATTTGAGCAACAATTCCTTAGTCTCGAAAATCAATTCAATATTATTTCTATATTCAATATTCTGTCGTTTCTTAACCCACTTGGTCGACAGCAACATCTAGATTAAGTCCATGAACCCTAATGTGTTCTCATGGAAGTGGCGGGGACAGCTTCTGTTATAATGGAGCACCCGTAGGTAGAAGTCGACTTGCCTCCGTGTCATTGAAGAAGGAGGACAGCCTTCCATATGACTTTTAAGGTGAACTATCTCGCATTTGTGTATTGTATGAAAGAAAACCCAGTCAACTCCCACCAGATAATCCGACCAACGAAGCAAGATGCTGAACGTCACAAAACGCCATCGAGCCTCCTCGTTTTTGAAACAATTTCTACAACAAAAGCCGCCAGCTGATTAAACCTCAGCGCTAATTCACCTGGCGCTCGGTGCCACAGGTTGTGGGTTCGATTCCCGGCCCGTGCTATGGATGTTTGTAGTAGTTCAGAATCTACTTTAGGCCGTAGGTCTCAATCTCATATGACTGTAGAGCCCTTCTCAACCACATAATTCCCAAACTGTATAGGGCAATTCAGCTCTACTAAACACAGTGATGTGATGTCGTTCAGTAGTTGTAGCCCCAATTTTCACCAGCTGTGCACGTTGACACTGCGCAGAAAGTCGAGCTTGAAAACTTCTACAAAATTTAGTATTCAATCATAAATTTTTTTATGTTTAGTTCAAAGAAATAATTTGAAAAGAATTTTTAGGGAAACATACATAAACCATGATAGTTTCAAGTAATTCACTGAATGGGAGATAAATATTATGTATTCAGGATGAAATACAAATAGTAATTTTTTCAATTTTCTCATATTTGCATTTATTATTTTAATTATAAAATTCATCTACTTCAAATCAAAACAATTACTTTCTGAAATACGTCTTCCATTCCGAAAAAGGTCGATAAATTCCAAGTTGAAAATAATCTAGCGATTTCTTTCTTACACAGTTCTGCAGATGAATAAATTAATCTTTCTTTTTCACGGTGGTAACGATTTTTATGTCAAGATTTCGTTTCTGTGTGTCATGTTCTGCTTTATATACAAATCTCAGTTATTCTGACCATGTTTGTCTTGGCTGAGCAATAAAGCCCTGAATGTGAATTTCGCCAAGTAACAAAGCCAATTTCATTGACGGGTGAGCGTGTGTTTGTGAAGTTTTTAAGAAACTGAAAGTCCAAAGATGGTTTATTCAGTATTTATTCTCTTTTTAAGGCCTTTTATTAAAATTAAACTTCCGAGTCGAGACAGAAAATTCCTTCAATCTTTTTTATAACAGAAATAGGTGGAGCGTTTTTGTTCTATTTTGTGAATATCTGTTTATGCCTTAATACGCTGTCCTTCCTGTTTACATTGATAAAAGAAGGGGAATAGACAAGATTCATCAGAATAATTATGTCTTCAATATATTGTATAAAGGGCTGAATGTCCGAGTGATTCTTTATCTGCCGAGTGACTAGCGCTCGGTGCCACAGGTTTCGAGTTCGAGTTCCGGCAGTTGTGTTTATCTTATTCAGTTATTTAATATATAAAATGAAAATAATGCTTAATTATACTATTTATTTATTATATTATGCAATAGGTTAATTATGTGTGTATATATATAAATAGGATTTGTTTGCTTGCTAATCAGCAGGCGGCGAAACATTACTGTTACGTGTCGATGGCACAGACCTTTCACCAATGTGGGGAGTAATGAACTTTGAACCTTGGCACCAGGAAAAGGGAACAGATCCCAGTAATGAGGAGATGGTAGGGAGCGAGACTGGTGGCCGACGGATAGCTGCAGGACGCAGCGAGAGAAAGAGAATGGAGAATAATTTTATAAAGCAAGAATTAATCAATGTAAATAGCATATAGTGTACATAATAGTATGGCTATTGGCTTAAGAGAAATACACTGTTTTTCATTTTGTTTGGAAATTAACCCCAAGGTCTCACAGCCCCACCCTATTAAAAGTGAAACTTTGCCGAGATGAGTTCGTTGTACACGTTTGAAACTGCAAGCCTACATATATTTGATAAATTAATAATAATAAACAAATATGATTCATTATTTTTCAAGATAATTAATGATTTAGTTCAAAAGTTGTATTTTTTTCAGTTATTTAATATATAAAATGAAAATAATATTTTCTCAAACTAATTATTTATTATATTATATAACAGGTTCTATATGTATAACTCCTTAGAAAATAGTAGATTCTTTTGGGTGGAAAGAGACTAAGAAAATGTGAGTAGGAATTGCTGTCTACATTATTAATTTTCATGAACTAGATGACAAACAGTATGCTGTATATTATAAATTTTTTCATGGTGACAGCTTTTAGATAATTATTTTAGTTAACTTAAAACTTCCTTAGTAAAACTTTAAGTTAATTTTCTATTAACTTATAACTCCTTGGGAAGCAGTAACTTCTTTGGATAGAAAAGGATTAACCAAAATTTACGTGAAAGGCAGAATATATTTCATTCCCTAATGCAATTGAAAATTGAATTAGCTTCAGAAAACCCAAACTGAAGTAATTATGCTAGTCATAAATGACTTCAAACTGAACAAGCTAAGTGCAATGCAGCTGAGAAGTTTGTAAGAAATCATCAATTAGGTTCCACGGAGTGTAAATTAATGTTAACAAGAAAACTCCATCAAGTAAATATATTTCAAGAAGAGAGATTAATTGAAATCCATTAACATCTTTCTCTTATCGAATTATGCTATATTGAATGTTTAAGTGTGTTTGCTTGATTGCGCCATTTCTAATTTCAATCATTTGAGTGATATTATATATATATATTTGTATTTATAAGTTAATAATAATAATAATAAACAAATATGATCCATTATGTTTTGATGATAATGACTAGTTTAAAGGGCCCTGATGGCCAAGTGTCTAGTGCTCGGGGCTACAGGTTTGGTTCGAGTTTCTGCAGTGGCAGGGCTGTTCGCAGTAGTTCGTAATCTACCTTAAATCGTAGGTCCTGGTCTAATATGAATGTTTAAGTTTAGGGGTTGACAACCCTGCCCCGTAAAATGAAAAACCTCTCATGTTTCGAATCTGCCAATAGGAAGACGGCTCTGGCCCACCAAGGCCCCAATGAAGAACAAGATTAATTTAAAAGTTGCATTTATTTTATTCAGTTATTTAATATAAAAATGAAAATAATATTTTCTCAATCAAATTGTTTATTATATTATGCTCTCTACATGTATAACTTATAATTCCTTGAAAATAGTAAATTTTGATGTAAAAAGACTAAAAAAATTGCGCGTAGTGCGTGCTGTCTACATTATTAATTTTCTTTGACCTTAGATTAATAAAGGCTGCCAACATAAGAGTATAATATACATAGTATAATAAAAGTATAATAATTAGTATATTAATTTTAATATATTAATAATAGTGTACTAATTTTTTGTGACTAATTAAGACTGCCAACATAAAAGTATAATATGTGTAAATAAGTATAATATTTTGCATATTAATTAATTAATTAAGCATACTAATTAATATATTACTTAATTAATATATTAATTTTAGTATATTAATATTAGTATATTAATTTTTTCTTTGACTTTAGATTAATAAAGATTGTCAACATAAAATTGTAATATGCATATACATATCGCATAAAATAATGAAAGTATAATTATTTGTTATATTATGGAATAGGTTCTACATTTATAACTTATAGCTCCTTGGAAAGAAAGCAAATTCTTTTGGTTGGTAAAAGACTAACAAAAATGCGTGTAGGAATTGTTGTTTACATTATTAATTTTCATTGACTGTAGATTAATACGCTACCAACATAAAAAGTATAATTTACAGCATAGTGTTGCCACGCCATGCTGTACATTATACTTTTTATGTTGGCAGAGTAGATAATTATTGCAGTTGTTGATATATGACGTCGTGCCGAAACTGTGTATTCAAATGTTAAGGTAGTATTAAGCTATTATTGTTTAAAAGAGCCTTGCTTTAATTAGTCATCTAGAATTCATTTATATTTGGCGTCAGATGTACCGAGAATACAGCCGGGATTACAGGATTAATCGGAAGTGTAATTATTCAAATATATCACGCTAACGAGCGACGTTGAAAACTAACGTACTACTAAGAAGTTCAATATTGTTTGCATTGTGAAATGTTGTTTTGATTCTTCTAAATATTTGTCTGAAAAAAATCCATCTACAATGGTTTTAAAAGAAGAAAAAAAAAAGCTTTTAAAGAAAAGGCGATAAATAATGATTGGATTTTCACGAAGATAATTCTTAATTTTGTTCGTCGCCATTTTGAAAAAGAAAGAAAGGGTAAAATTGTAGAATAGGGCCGTTAGGATTTGGCGTGAAATTCTTTTTCGCCAAAGTGTGCCAAGTAACGGGCTGTTATTGCAAGTGAAGTGAATTGCAAACAGCACAAAACCCTGATTACCTCATTTGACTGCTAATGGCCCAGTTGGCACCACAAAAAAAGTTGACAAAATACCAATGCCTACTATTTTTTTGCAATTTGGCCGAAAAAAAGTTGATCTTTATCTCCAAAATACAAATATAACAATGAAAAATTGAGATCTTGTAAATTTTTTTGATCATATTTATGCATGAAAAATATTTAAAACATTTTGAACTCTGAAATATTATTAAGATTCATTTAAAAATTTGGAAATAGCAAATCTCAGAAAAGTGTTAAAGCAAGGTCTCTGAATGCTTGCAATTGAGTAAAAATCGAAGAGACTGACATTTAATGATCTTCGAATAAAAAAATCGTTAACTGAAAATCCTACCTATGAAGTAGATTTCTTGAAAGAATTATTAAATACAATAATAGATGGAGAAAAAAAAAATAATCACAGAATGGGGGGGAGGCACATTGGGATTTGGCGTCAAAAAGTCTTTTCACCACAGTGTGCCAAGTAACGGGTTGTGATTGTAATTGTAGTGAATTGCAAACTGTGCAAAAGAAACACATGTTACCACATTTGGAAACTTATCACCAGGTTGGCATCACAAAAAAAAGGCGCCAAATTCTAAAGGCCCCTATTTTGCAATTTGGCCAAAATGTCAATACAAACTCTAGAAAAGGAAACGCAAATATGAAATTTAATTTGAATTGGAGAAAATAAGATTATAAAATGAAAAGAATACAAATTATCACAAAAATAAACACAAACTGGAAAAATAAAAACATGAAGTCTAAATTGGGTATTCAAAGTCTAGTGCAAAAATTCGATTCCGCTAATGACAATATTAGTCTTTAGTGGAATCAAAGAGCAAATATTGCAAAATATTTCAAATTTTTTTTTTTTTTTTTTTTTTTTTTACCTAGGTATCTGGCCTACTGCCAAATTATAAAGCTCAGATTGTAGTTAGAGAGGATGAAGAAATTGCAGGCTATTATGATCGTGCCAAAAAGTTACTTCTAAAGCGGTTTAAAAATGACACAAAAAGTGATAAATGAGTTTTAAATTCGAAAACTTTTTGTGAATCATAACAATAGCGCACAAATTGCTTGAATGATTTCGCATACGAAGTTCAAAATTATTTTTCAGCATGGATATTGGGTTTGAAAGTAGAAATCGTTAAACAACTGTCAAACTTTTAATAATTTATCATCAAATTAAACGTAGGTTTTACTATATGTATGAGACTATTTCATCTAGGATTGGTTACAGTTAAAACTCAAATGAAATTGCTACTAACGTAGATTAAAATAATATTGTAAGAATAAAAATTAATAAAAAAATCCATTCAAAACAGAGAACTGGTGAAAAACTTCTTCTTCTTCATCAGTGGGGTTACCTGCTGGTTAATTGGCTAGCGCTCTGGCCGTTGGTACCACAGGCTTCAGATTCGAATCCTGGCAGTGGCATGGATGTTTGTTAGTGGTTAAGAATCCACGTTAAACTGTAGGTCCCATTCTAATTATCCTAAAGTGTGCACACAAAATGACTGTAGAACGACAAACCAAACCTAACATACATTTTCAAAGGTGCGCCAAGGTAATCTGGGGATTCAGAAACAAGAGTGTCGTCTTCTTTTTTACGGGTAGGGTTCTTAGCCCCAATCCCAACGCTGAATATAATTTACGTGGGTGTATATATTATCTGCACTTAAGTTAAATTAATATATTAGTATATTAGTAATCATGATTACTATTAATTTGTATATTTTGTGTGCAGTAAGTTAAACTAATTTTGAAACAATTTGCTATTTTATTTATATATATTTTAATTTTCCCATTCTTAATATATGTGAATACCAATTATTTAGTTATAATATCTTCCAGCCTTTTATATTTCCATTGTTCATAATTTTGCAGCAACTGCTTCTATTGTCAAATTATTTATTCGCTGTTACTCTTTTTCTAATTGCATAATAATTGTTTTGATGAATATTCCTTCAGCTCCCTGATTTGTATATTCTGCAATGTAGTGTTTATTGCCCAAAATTGCTTTTAAATTTTTCTATTAATTTATTTTATGTATTTATATATTTTTATATATTCTCGCATTTAATATTTCCCTTTTTTAAATTTTATTTTTTTGATATTCTCTTTCTGTAAATAAGTTTCCTTATTGTTCAGGTTCTGTACCTCTAAAAGTAAATTTTGCGAAACATTTTCGCCTCCATCGTGTGTCCATTCAATTTCATCCACATCATTCCTAAACTGTATAGGAGCAACTCAGCTGTAGCCTCAGTGATGTGGTGTGTGGTGTAGTAGTTGTAGTCATATTAGACCGGAAATTAAGGTTTAAAGTGATTCCGAATCACTACAAACCTCCATGCCACAGCCAGGACTCGTATAAAAAACCTGAGGCACTGAGTGCCACATTGCTAAGTAGAAAACTTACTGGATTTAAACAAAATCATAAGATTATCCTTTCAGTTTTAGAAACAAAAGAAATAATGGCACGAATTGGAGAACCGATAATAATAACTCCAAACAAAATAATTCTGCAACAAGCTATAGATGGAAGAAACCTTCAGACCACAACCACTCACCAGATATTTAACACAGATAATAGAAGAACTAACCACCTTTTCCAAGAATACACTTCCAATTAACAACTTGAGTTTCGAAGAAGATTTTAAAGAATCCAAACAAAATTGCTTAGTTGCTATTGAAGTAAAGTTCAACGAAAATATCTTTTATACATTGATATATACTAGAAGTTTGTAAATTGGATTCGCAAAGATGCTTATGCGAAAATTCATGCACCCAAATTGGGAAATGGAAGTATTCAAATATCAAAAATTGGAGAAAAACAGCATAAACAAAATAACTTTCACAGAATGATTACTATTAATGAAAATACATTTTCTAGAAATTTCGTGTTGTTCCTACTCATTTTATGAACTTTGAAGTTATTCTATGTATTGAAATTCTAACGCACGCAAAAGTATATTTTTCTCATTACTACACTGGAATCACCAAAAAAGAATCAAGCAAAATATAACAAACTAGGTGGTGGAAGAAATGACCTTTACATTTTCAGGATAATTGTTCCTTCCATGCCAAGTGGAGGAAGAAATATTGGAAATAGGAACAATGCAGAACTTAATAGATGTTTGGGAGCATTTGACTGATTTTATCTACCAAGATAAATATATATATGTATGTGTGTGTGTGTGTGTGTATATAACATGTGAAAAGTTCGTAGGCGGACACATAGATGGAGCTAACTAGTGTTAAATCCATAGGATTTTTAGTTAGTCCTAACCTTCAAAAGACACGTGTATAAATTTGACAGCTGTTGCACTATTAGTATGTGAGTTATAGCATTTTTAGTGTTCATCACGTGCAGTTCACTCGGCTGACTGTCGATTGGACTTTTTGATGTTTTCGTCGGTAACAGGCTCTTTGGGCGTCCACTGCGTGCATCGTCCTCGGTACTCATTTCGCCTAGTTTAAATTTAGCAAACCACTTCTCTACGGTTTATTTTCCTGGTGCAAAGTCCGAATAATGTTTATTAAGCCAAGCCTTGGCTTCAATAGTAATTTTTTTGCCAAAAGCAATGCTTTATTAACACACGAAATTCTTTTATCCATTTTTTTCAAACTAACAAAAGTTGCTTCACTAAAAATGTTATAACTCACATACTAGTAGTGCAACAGCTGTCAAATTTATACACGTGTCTTTTGAAGGTCAGAGGTAACTAAAAATCATATGGATTTAATACTAGTAGCTCATCTATGCGTCAGCCTATGAACTTTTCGGTCCACCTGTTATATATGAGAGAAGCTTTTGAAAATTGGCTTTATTGAAGATGTACAAGGGATATATGATACCCGGAGTGGTCAATCAGGTGGATTTGAATTCTTGTACTTTATAAACACTTTTTGTAATTTCCAGCAGCAGGAGTGTGAACACTTTTAATAATGGATCAAGACGAATATTTTATTCTTATCCTATTTTGCCTTTCACCCCTTAAAACATGATGCCAAAATGTTTAAGGAGGTGAAATGGCCAAGAATGATGGCCTGAAATGCAGGAATACCTGTCTACATTAATAACTCTATTGAACTACAGATGACATCACTATTCTGCACATTAAACTCTACATGACAACGAAGATAATTATTTTGTTGATGAATAGCCTCTTGCAGAAACACCCTTTTGATCGTCCTAAATTCTACTTATAACTAACAAATTTGGTTGCTATAATCCCTGTTAAATGAGTTTCACATTTTCCGGTAATAGCAATTTCTAACTGCTGCACTTTATAAGGTAAAGCTACTTCATGGCTCTCAACTTTCTCCCCAGCAAGATATTAAGCAGATCACTTTTATTGATGTGTTTATAATTTGTTCGCTCTGACGGTAGATGTTTTTGAACTTTACTACTGTGTCCAAAAAGTACTACCAATTTTTCAATTTAAAATTCCCGAGGCTTATGGAATTTCAAGTTTTCCTTTTTTAGGTTGCTGGCACTGTCCTTGACATCTGTGTGAAATTTGACATCAAAATAGTCATTAGTGTTTGAGTTACGCTTGTCTTTATGAGACGCTAAAACTGATTCCGGCGATTCTTGAAATGTCTGAATTAATTGAGCATAGAACTTATATTAAATTTTGTTTGTGGAAACGTATAGAATGTTGTAGAAAAACATTCGGTAAGCATTCCTATATCGGAAAGAAATGTTTAGAAGTGGTATAACAATTCAAAGAAGGCAGAGAACGCACTGAAGACAAAGAGCCTTTTGGTCGACCACCAACCTCAACCGACGAAATTCACTCCAAAAAATTAAAGGTTTGCGTTGCAAACTGACGATTTACAATTAAAGACCTTGCTGATGACGTTGGAATTTCAAAAGGATCGGTCAATTCCATTTTGGGCCTCAAACGCGTCAAATTTCGATTGGTACCGAAAACACTGAATTCGCCGGCTCACACTGCATTGAGTTTTCGCCAAAAATGAAACCCATATCATTCCACAACCACCGTATTCACACCGTGCGACTTCTTAGCTATTCCCTAAACTCAAAAAAGACCACTCTGAGGACACCGTTTTGAGTCGACTGAAGAGATTCAACGTGAATCGGCGCTTTGATGGCCATCCCTGCCGATGACTTTTTAGCATGCATTGAGGATTGGAAAAAACGTTGCCATAAATGCATTGTGTCTGGAGGAGATTACTTTGAAGGCGGTGAAATAAATTTGGAAGAATAAATAAAGAGTTTTTTTAATTGGTCTTACTTTTTGGGCATAGTAGTACAAGGTCTACTTGTATATCGTCAAAATAATAGTATTTAGTATTTTCAAAGAAATCCAACAAATTTTTGTCACGCTGGTTAAAACATTAAAATAACAATAGGGTCACCTCATTCTAATCCCGGCAGCATTACATTACACCCCAGTTTTCCTGCACTTATTCTTCGTACAATAACTTTGTTTATTCAATACTTAAGCTGCATCAACAACAAGGTACAAAAGGAAACGATTGTTGGCACTGCCTACACCTTTCTTCACCCTTCCATTGCTTTTGAACACCTCTAATCGCATTATCCGCGGACTTTTTCAGTCTGCAAATCTCAGAAGAAGAATGAAAGCCGTTTACTTTTGAGAATTGAAAAAAATGAACGGGGGAGAAGCTATCGGAATAGCAAAAGGCTGTGCATGCTCTGTCTTTAAAATCATATTTAATGTTTAAATTCTGTTTTGTATTTGGTGTTTAAATTCTTATGTAACATTTTAAGGGAAGAGAACGAATCAATGCGGTATTTTGGCGCGTTCGGCGGGCCGTTATCGAAGAATTTGACGCGGCAAATCACTTTCGAAATTCCCGGCGTCATCAAGCAGATGCTGGTTGTAATCGTCGTTTGCAACGCAAACCTTGTTACGGGTGTTTCATCGGTTGGAGACGATGATACCAAAACTCTTTTATCTTCGGTGCGTTCTCTGCCTTCTTTGTTGCCTACTACTTCTAAACATTGATATGTGCTACGGAAATGTTTCTACGGCATTCACCATTTCCACAAACAAGGCAATAACAAGTTCTAATAACTCAGCCAATTGTAAGAATCTTGAGATCAAGTTTTAGCCATCTCTGGTGCTCAATTTTACATTCCAGCAACCTGGAGGAGAAATAATTCCGCCAAACACCGAGCACAGGGTGAAAATTGATAGTACCCTGGACTTGCAACAAAGGATCTACGCTCAGAGCTTGGTAAAAAAATCAAACACGTCAATAAAAAGTGATCTGCTAATATCTTGCTGAGGAAGAGTTGAAGCCATGAAGCTAACTTTTACACTTATAATGTACCAGAAAATGAGCTCTTGTAGTTATAACACATTCAAACTATAGTAGAGTGGACGATCAAAGAATTTGTTTCAAAGCTGAAAACCATCTTCTTATCTCCAACAGAAGCTGGCAGAGATGTGTTAATAATCACAGTTCCAATAGGTGACCAATGAACAAATTCCCATTTCAAACATATGCTGGCCATTTCTTTCCTGCTTGAAACATTTTATTTTGCTGTTACAAGGAGTGAAGATATCAAATCATTCACACTCCATGGGTACCAAGGAATGTTATAAGTACAAAGTCAAATCCACTGGACTGAGCATCCCGGTAGCTCATATCATGCATCTTTCAATAAAGCAATTTCCAAAGCTTCTCTCCTTGTAACGGGTGGACTGAAAGTTCATGGGCTGACGCATAGGCTGTTCCGCTACTGTATCTTGATTCAGCGGTTTGGCCTCTGACCTTCAAGATTGCGATGTATAAATTGTTGGCTGTTGCACTACTGTATGTGGGGGATTATAATTTTGGTGGCGCTGGCTTCACTGGCCGGATTTGAAGATGGATGCTTTCGTGACGTTAATAAGCATTGCTGGCAAAAATTACCAATGAAACAAGCAGCAATAAGCATTGTTCAGGCACTGCTGCTCGTAAGGTTTGCTAAATTCATGGGCAGGAAAAATGGCCTGAAAGAACATTGCACGTGAATGCATCAAAGCCGCACACAGCAAAAAGTGTCGAACAGGCACTCATGTGATGTTTCCCCTTCTCCACTAATAAGTGCAACAGCCTGCACGCGTCTTTAGTTATGGATTCAAAATCTGTTTTCCTGCTTCTATATCTCTCTCTGTCTTGATAGGCATTCAGATCAAAATGCTCCAGCCTATCTATTAAATGCCATTATTAATATTTCAACTCATTTTCCCTCAACAGCTACCAGAGAAAATATTATCCTGAAAAAAATGAGATCAAGGCATGTACCACTAATTTTATATATTTTAGCGATTCTTTTATTGGATTCCAGTATTGGCTGAGAAAATATAAAACAACAGTTATTTAAACACATAAAATTAACCTAAAGTTCATAAAATGATTAGGAACAACGAAATTTCTAAGAAATGTATTTTCGTCAATAAAGTGATGTGAGATATTTTTTGTTTAGTCTCATTTCTCCAGGTACAGTATCTTTAGATGCTTCATTCCACAATTTGGAGATGCGTAATTTTCATAGCTGCGAGATCAGTTTACAAACTTCTGAGTATATCAGTGTATAAGATATTTTCGTTGAGCACTACTTCAGCCAACTTTAAGCAATTTGTTGGGTTCTAACTACTTCTTCCGAAAAGTTGTGTAGTGGAAGATGTGTGGAAGACGGACCAATTCTTTCTGACCAGCGGTGATGGTGTCGTCAGAAGGTTTCTTCCCATCTATGGCTGTTGCAGGAATCATACGTTTTGAGTGTCGGTTTCTTAATTCGTGCTGATATTCTTTTTGTTTCTAAAACTGAGAAAGGATCTTACATGAGTTCATTTAGAATCATTAATTTTCTGCCAACAGTGTGGCACTCAGTGCCTCAGGTTTTTTATACGGGAAGTCATCAATTTCCCGATATGACACAGCTACCACGCCACGCCTACCAGGCTACAAATAAAAGTTGTTCACTCTGCCAAATTTGAAGATGATATTGTGAATGGTTTACACAAAATAAGAAGAGCAAAAATGTTTCAGCAAAGCTACTTTTAAACCTGAACAATAAAAAACATTTTGAAAATATCAAAAAACAAGGTAAAAGGGAAATAATGAAATAGAGAATCATAAGTATATAGTACTAAAAATAAGGGTAATGAAAAATTTAACAGAATTACGACAGCTCATTACATTGCACAGAAGTGAAGAATATTCTCAAAAATTACCCATTACAGATGAAAGGAAGCAACGGCGAGCTCTGTTTGATAAAATTGGTTAACGATGGTATGGTGTGCATTCACATATATTAAGTGTAAGAAGAACCAAAATATAAATGGAATGGCAAATTGTTTCAAGGTGGTTTAACTTTACTGCGCAATATATACAGAGGCCAATAGAGATCATGATTTAATATACAATATGTGGTGGCCCAAAGTGCAGTCACCCACGCTCTTGAACAGGAGCTGAGAATTCTGCAAAAGACAGCGCTCTTGAACTCTGAATCGCAAGACTCACTGAGCTTGCATATCGCCAGTTTAAGACTCAGCTCTACCCCGGCTACGGCTCACCGCTGAGATGTGGGACCTGTAACCACTTGTAAACATCCATGCCACTAATCTGGTCCTGGCAGTGCAACGCTAAACAGCCAACCATCGGCCACGATGAAAGAAGAATTTTTCACCGGTTCTGTTTTGGTGGACTTTTTGACAATTTTTATTCTTAGAAATCTGTGTATCTCTCGTTAGCTAACATTTATTTTTAATTTTCAATACTCAGTAAACTGAATAGCACGCCTGCTTCGTTGAATTTGATGACAAGTGAAGGATTGACAGTTGTTCTGCGGCTGTATCTCTTTGAAAAATAATTGCGAGCATCTTAATCTGTTTATTTCTGCATATTGTTCCATGATTGCAAAGTTCAGTTTAAAACTCATTTATCACTTTTGTGATAATTTAAACTTTACACTTTTAGAAAGCAACTTTTATTTGCAATATCACTAATAAGCCACAATCTGGCATTGGTGGTAGGCAGATACCCAGGCCAAGCACTTGGCATTTTGCAACTGTTTCTTTATTCCACTAAGAATTCAATATTGTCATTAACAGGTACATAGGCTGCACAGTGCCCAATTAGAACATGACTGTTTTCCGGTTTTTATTTTTCCAGTTGTGACATTTTGTGATGGTTGTATTCACTCCATTTATAATCTTGCTTTCTCAATTCCAGAGGTAAATTTCTAGAGTTCAAACATTACATTGAAACCCAGTAAGGCCTTTTAAGAACAGCGCAGCATGTAGATGCCAACCTGGTGATGAATTTCAATGTTAATATAACCTCTTTGATTTGTTCACTAAATTACAGAGCTCTGACAAGCCAGTCCCACTTCACACTGTGTTAGCATTTTTGACATGGAAATCTATTTCTGCCATTCTGTGTTGCCCTTTTTTTCTCCATCCTGTGTGTATTTAATATTGCTTTCAAGAAAATCTACTTCATAGGTTTCGGTTGAACATTTTTTGTTCCGAGATCATCAAATGTCAGTCTCTTCATTTCTTAATTCAGAGATCTTTGCTAACACTGCGGGCTACTAGAGGCCTCAAATAGTCTTAATAATGACCGAGTGGGCTCAAGCCACCTGCATCCTCAATCTGATCAAATGTTGGACTCAGTTTTCATTATTATATTTGCTATTTTGGAGAGATAGATCAACTTTCTTTTCGGCAAATACAAATGTGGGCATTATTGTCAACTTTGTGGTCTCTTTAATATGCATGGC
>BPLR01018200.1:0-15158 GCA_021605095.1 Caerostris extrusa | reverse complement strand
GCCTATATATTAATTAAGATGAGGAGGTTTAAGGGGTATTCCCCCCTGTTGGTACTCCGTAATCGGTACGCCAGTTGCCAGTTGCCAGGGGCGTATACTGATGTCCTTTTCTCAAAGTCAGTTCCTCACGGCTTAACTCTTTCGGGTCTGGGTCTCTTTCAATTGGTTTCTGGAACGCTAATTCGTTACGTTCCAAAATTCAACGAGGTTAGGGAGTTCCTAGCAGAGCAGAATCTTGATGTATTTTTGGTTCAGGAGACAAAATTGCCTCCCTGGTTATAACCCTTTGATCGCTAATTACAGGTTCTATCGTACCGATAGACCCAACCAGCATCCTACCCGAGTAAGTGGCGGCACAGGTATTTACGTTAAAAATAGTATTCACCACCATAGCCGTGTTTCGGGATGTAGCAGAACTGGAACTTAACTACAGCTGCAGATTGTTTTTCAGTCTCCAGTCGTATTCGCCGAGAATGGCAGCGCTATTATTTAGACGCAATTCTCTCCCGCAAATAAAAATAAGGTTTTGCAGGAGAATGTGGGGTCGGAGTTACTTACCGAAATACAGTGTTTTTCATTTTGAGAGCGGGATAAATTTGTTGCGAGTTTAGATTTTTAAAAATAATAATAATAAAATAAAGTCTGCAATCTGTTTTTGGCGTTTGTCAGTAAAACAGAAACAAATTGGAATACAAGGGATTTTCTTTTAAATTTTTGTTGTTACAAATTCATATTGCATCGGACTAGATTAAGTATTTATCAGTTCTGATTTATCTATCAAACATATTTGAGGACAACATTTTAGAAGCAAATAAAGTAAAGAGCATTTAATTTTGTTATCACAGGTTCTTGTTCTGTAATAAAATAAAAATTGAAAGAATTTAATGATATTGGAACATTTATTATATTTTTAAAATTATATTAATTTTATGAATTTTAATTTTAGAATATGAATAAAAATGTTTAAAACCTATAGTATGATTTCTAACTGTACTAATTTCAAATGAGAAGTTTGTTTATTATTCCTTGAAGGTGTTTTTTCCTATTAAATTTAGTTCTTCTATTAGCTTGGCATTCAATGATTTTATGATAATTAATGTTTAATGGTATTTAAAAATATTATTAAATTCTCCTATTAGCTCACACTCTCCCTATATATATCTTGTTCAAATTTTCAATCGTTCATAAAATTTTCGAACTTGCAGTGGATGAAATTCATTAAATAAATTTAGTTTTATATGGGAGAATTATTCATATATTCACGCTGCTCTTTTTCTTCTCATTTGCTCATCATTAATTAATTAATAATTAGTTCATAATCTATTTTTTTCATAACTAATTATTAATTAATTGATGATTATTAATTATTTTATTCATTCAATTATTAATTATTTTTATTCGTTTAATTATTAATTATTTTTATTTTATTATCAAATATTTTTAATATTCATTTAATATATATCATTCAATTTTTAAAATAATGTAACTACAAACTTGCAATAATATATAAAATCGTCTGATTTTAATTTATTCATTTAATTATTAATTATTTTTATTTTATTATCAAATATTTTTATTAATCATTTAATATATATTGTTCAATTTTTAAAATAATGCAACTACAAATTGGCAATAATATAAAAAATCGTCTGATTTTAATTTAGCTAATTTTTCTGGATATTATTATTCTTAATTTTTATTTTTGAAATTTGAAACGATCGTGTTTGAGTATTCTTGTGTATTCTATATTTTTTAATTTTAAATGATCAAAAAGTTTTACTTAAATTTGAAATATAGCCTATTTGCTTTTATTATTTTTATCGTATGTATTTCCTTTTATTATATTTGCTTTTATTATTTTGCTGTAATTCGAGATTACTGTACTTTTTTTTTTCTATTCCTGCTATTAGCTCCCACTCTCCCTATGTATATCTTGTTCAAATTTCCAATCGTTCATAAAATACTTTTATTCATCCACTCAAGTTCAGATACATTTTTTTTGAACTTGTAGTGGATGTCACTTGATGTGAATACAGTTTTTCAAATATCAATTCATTAGTTAAATTTAATTAATCAATTTTAGTTTTTTTAGATTGTAGTTGGATGTATATATCAATAGATGGCGCCCGATAAACTGAAAAAAAAATGAAAATTATTTATAAAGGACTTTCTGCAATATAGTGAAAAAAAAAAAAAAAGAAGGAATTGACTTTACAAATTATTTTTTATATTACTTGTTTGGTGATTTAATGACTAGGGGAGACTAATAATATATATTTGTAAAAGTTCTTAGATATTAAATCGCTTTTGAAATTTTGCCTTTTTGAGATTGTTTGCACTATATGGGAGAATTATTCATATATTCACGCTGCTCTTTCTTCTCATTTGCTCATCATTAATTAATTAATAATTAGTTCATAATCTATTTTTTTCTCATAACTAATTATTAATTAATTGATGATTATTAATTATTTTATTCATTCAATTATTAATTATTTTTATTCGTTTAATTATTAATTATTTTTTATTTTATTATCAAATATTTTTAATATTCATTTAATATATATCATTCAATTTTTAAAATAATGTAACTACAAAATGAAAAAAATGAAAATTATTTATAAAGGACTTTCTGCAATATAGTGAAAAAAAAAAAGAAGGAATTGACTTTACAAATTTTTTTTTTTTTATATTACTTGTTTGGTGATTTAATGACTAGGGAGACTAATAATATATATTTGTAAAAGTTCTTAGATATTAAATCGCTTTTGAAATTTTTTCCTTTTTTGAGATTGTTTGCACTCCTTAGTACTGTTTTAGACATTGCCATGAAATGTTTGGAATTACAAGTATATGTCTGTACATGTTCTTAGTCACTTTCGTAATTCAACACACAATCAAATGATGTTTGCAGATGATCCATCCCTATCAGAAGAAATATCATATCAAACCGCTTGAAAAAGCAATGAAAGCAGTACATTCTGCTAAAAGATTTGAAATTTTGTTTTACTGAAGGCTAGTTTGCATTCTTTATTACTGCTCTGGGATTTAGTTATGCAATGCTTGGTATTACAAGTATAAGTCTGTGCATGTTCTTAATTGTTTTCGTAATCCAACAGACAATCAAATGCTGTTTGCAGATAGTACTACCATGCCAGAATAAACATCAAATCTATTAGCTTCAAAAAAGTAATGAAAGCGGTACATTCTGCTACTTTGTACATTCTGTACAAAGTGCGTTGCAGACTACTTTGCACTTTTAATACTGGCCTAGAACTTTGCCATGCAATATTTGCAATTTCAAGTATAAAAGTGAATGCTGGTCGAAAGTGTAATAAATTTCGTTACCATAGTAACGCATATAAATTTTGAATTAAATACAATGCGTGATCATGGGACTTATAAGAAAAGAAATCTAATTTATTTCTATCATTATTATTTTTGCCCAGCACGTAATCAAAACAACGTAAATATTCATTTGAAAAAATAAGATTTTCTTTAATTAAAAAGGGATTATCAACATAAAGGAGTTGATATCAAAGCTCTGTACGTGTTCCTATTCACATTCGTAATTCAGACTTTGATATTGTAAATCTTTTTTAATGTCCGATTTCATTTTCTTCACATTGGGAAATAAATTTTAATTTTTTTCTTTCTTTGTCTAAAGTTTCATTTAATAAATGAATGTTGAAATGAAATGTTGCTTTGAATGTAGCATAACTGATTCTTACAGCTTCAGGATGTTTTAATATCAAGTTCTGGCAAATTAAGGGCGATATAAATTGTTACTTACCAAAATGCAGTGAGCTTTTTTTTTTTTTTTGCGGGTGGGATAAATTATTTGCTAGTTTAGATAATAAAAGGTTGAAATCAGTTTTCTTGCAACTCGTAATAATACAGGGTGAATATAATTAACTAGTAATAATACAGGGTGAATATAATTAACTAGTAATAATACAGGGTGAATTTAATTATAATTATAATTAAAGTTAACTTTCAAAATGTTATAAAAAATAGAACCACTGACTGTTCACAATGAGTTCAAATTTGAACTGAAGATACTTGAAGGGGAATACGGTATAGCATCAAAAAAAAAAAAAAGTTCCGCCGATTTTTCACTTCCAATTTGGTATGGCCTTGCCGTGGTGGATGGGCTTTCCACTCACAGTGTCACAACTGTTGAATGACTTGGAAGCCATTTTTCCGTTAAAAAACCGAACACAATCAAGAACATTGAACACTACAGTTGGTTTAATAAGCAACTCATGCCAAATATGTTGTCATTTCGATTCAAAATATCACTGGCAGCCGAATTCACTTTCTTTATGCCGCTTTCAGTGTGAATTATTAATACACTTTGGAACTTTTATTTTGATGCCCTTTTATCAAGTATCTTAAGTTCAAATTTGAACTCATTGTAACGAGTGGGGTTTTTTTACAGCTTTGTAAGTGGGACTTTAATTATAGTTTAATATGCAGGGTGATTATAAGTTATTTATAAAAGGGAAAATTTTTAAGTTGTATTAAATTATATTACAATTAATATGTAGTGTATAGAAGTGGATTAATACATTTTTCGTATACTATTTCTGTCTTTTTTTTAAAAGCTTAAAATGATTTAACAACACAAAAGCAAGATGTTGCGAAATTCATTCTCGCTGAAAATGAACTGAAATATTAAAAGTGAGGATTTGCAATGATGTGCCAAGAAAACCTAAATGAAAATTACAATTTTTGACCCGAATCCATATCTTATGCTTATTCAAAAATTACGGTCCTTTAAGAAAAGCATACTTTTTATTAATATTGGGTTAATGAAATACTTTCAGGAAGTCTGCGAGCTGTGTCAATTGCAGATAAAACAATATTATTCAATACAGATTTCGGAAACAAAAGTATTCGATGGGAATTGTGATGACACGTGTAAATCCCGACAGTCAGGCTGTCTGCTTGATTTCAGAGACAAAAGATTCATTGAGGTTGCAAAAGACGTGTGTAAAGCGTTTCGCATCGACAGTCAGTCTACTTGGTGGCTGGTTACACGCTTACGACACGGTTAAGGAGAAGACGATAAATGGAAGGAGAAGGAGATAAATGGAACATAAGGAGAAGGAGATAAATGGAACAAGACCAAACAGGCTTAAAAAATTATTTTGTAATTCATGCATGGAAAAAGCATTTCATTTTTGAAAAGAAATATACATTTTAGATTAATTAAACAATAAACTGATTTTCAAGATAATAAAAACAATATTTTATTTGAATCAAATAATTACAGTATGTTTTTGAATAGAAACCGACAATGCCTTTTTTCTCCAAAAATTTACCCAAAGTTTAAAAACCCCTATGTTAACCGAAAGGAGGGGGGAACCCTGTTGCTGAGGGAGGATGGTATAGTATTAAGACGGGTATAGTATTTTCCAGTCAAATCAAAGTAAAACGTCAGACTCCGACGTTGATGATTATAATTCTGGTAACCATATCTGCTGCTCTTGCTTTGTTTTATCCAGTTGTGTGCTTTGTGTATTCGCTTTGTTTTATTCAGTTGTATGCTTTGTGTATTCGCTTTGTTTCATCCAGTTTGCCAAGCTATCCCAATACTTTAGTTTCAGTGGGAAAATTCTAAAAAATTATCGGCTTTATATATGAAAAGATGAATATGAAAAATTAGCCAAATATAAAGAAAATCAATATTTTTGATTATTTCTTATGAAGTAGCAAAAATGTAATTTGCGCCATAAAAATTCGATATCTCCCTTATATCTACTAATGTATCTACTAATGTATATCTACTAATGTATCTACTAATGTATATCTACTAATGTATCTACTAATGTATATCTACTAATGTATCTACTAATGTATATCTACTAATGTATCTACTTATATCTACTAATGTAACAAATATGAAATATGTGGTGGTATTAGTCCATGTGCAAATCCTTTTGGTAAAATAATAAGATTTATTGGTCCAGATATCCTATTACGTCAGTAATTAGATTGGTTCTTTGTTATGAATTAAGCTAGGATATTGAAATACAACACAATTTAGGCCATGCTATTTATAAAGATACATTTCCTTGGTCGTAATTCATTTTTCACAAAGCAGTACTTTTACCAATTATTTTGAAAACGTAACAGAAGTATAATATTACTCAGAGCAAATATATAAAATCTCTTTTAATGGAAACTACTATATGTATGTTATATGAATTAATAATTCGAAAATAAACACGTCTTTTATGTTTTAAGTTGAATAATTTAAATAAATTAAAGTTTGGAAGAAAATATATATAAATTTGTATATTGGTGGACCTATTGATGAATGCCAGGAACAATTCGGCCGAAAGATTAATGGAAGGACATTGCTGTCTGGAGAACTTGTAGATCTAACATTTGTGTGTTGTTTTGGGACTCGAAGCAAGTTGACTACCAATCGGTCTGAGACGATTTACATGCAGTGCAATGAGTGAACAAACTCCGCTGTTTGAGTTGTAATTGTTTTCGCTGGGAAAAACAGAATTTCTTCTATTACACCAAGTATCTTTTTTTTTCTCCGCATTCACAGTAGTACTGTGACGCATTGGCTACAGTAATTGATTTACTTATATTTGCTTATTTTTAAACTAACTTATTGCTATAAGGATCTTGTTGTGCCGCGTTCACAGTAGTATTGAGTCGCAGGATAACAGTGCATAACAGTGCTTGGCTGTCTTCACTACAGTAATTAGTTTTAAAAATAAGCGAATACGAGTAGATGAACTTATTGCTGGAAAGAAATGCACGATTTCAGATTGTGCTGCATTCACTACAGCAATTAATTTTAAAAATAAGCAAATATGAGTAGAGGAACTCATATCTGTAAAGAAATATACGATTTCATATTGGACAGCATTCACTGTAGTACTAAGAAGCAGGTTAGCCTCATTCACTGTAGTACTGGGACGTATTCATAAACTGCTATAATTAGTATAAAAAATAAGTAAATATGAGTAGATGAACTTATGTATATAAAATAAAATGTACGATTTCATGTTGGGCCGCATTCATAGTAGTATTAGTACAACAATACAAAAAAGCAGTACTGTGTTACATTTTTGTATCCCTATATTAGGCTACAAAAATATAACATGAAGTATCTCAAAAGCAGTAAAATTAAAAGGCATAATCAAACAATACTGCATGTGCTAATATATACAATTTATAAACTTATGACCAAAATTAATATACAATAAATTCATCTAATTTTACATTTAATACGTTAATTTGTAATGATATAACATTAAATATACGTGTAATTATAAACAATTTATTTATGGTATTATTCAGATGTATAATTTACTACAAAATTTTTTTAATCATGTTATTAAAAAGGAAATTAACATTTGATTATGCCCAATTAGATAATAATTCTAAATCTAATTTTACATCTAATAATTTTTAATAATTCTTAAAATTCGTTGCTCACGCTTTTGACATTAATATTTAGTAATTCATCTGTTGAACCATATATTGAATAATTAATTGCGTTTCTATAAGTTCATTCTTCGTTAAAACGTTTCTCTTAAATTACTTTTTAGAATTTTTAAAAGTGGAATGTTTAATGAAAGAAAAGGTTTAACGCTATTAACGTTTTTTTTTAAATTACTTTTCAGTACACATATGGCAAAACAATATGAATTATTAAATGTTCTCAACATTAATATTTTATTTTTATAGAAATGGTTTGAAATTTCTTTGTTTAAACAACGAAATTATTATAATTGAAGAATATTACATTTAATTGAGCATGTTTGCATTAGATTTTCTGTATTTCAGAAGAATATACATTGTTTATTATAATCCTCTTTTGCAGTGTGTTAGGTTGCATTTTTAAAGTAAATTTATGTAAGAAATAGAACTTGTGAAATAATTTTTTAAGGTGTATGTAAGATAACGTATATGATTTATTTAAAACCCTTATTAGTATAAAGTGTTTCAGAATGTTTCTTAATTCTCGAAATTAAAAAAAAAAACATTTTAAAATGGGGTTTTATAATAAATTAGATTTGTGGCGAATAAACTTAATTACCCTAATTCAACTTCTTAAGCAAGCATTTAGTTTTGTTTCTTTTTTATAAAATAAATGATTTTAAATTTGTTATGGATGAATCAATTATTTAAACAGAAGTAATTTAAAGGCAATGAAATCCTGTAAAGATTTAAAAGAAGTCCCCACAGACTCTTTTTGTGTTTACTTTAGGAAAGATATGAAAGAGATCTCTAGCTTTAACAGATTTGTTCAGTGGTTTTGCCAGTCAGCTTTAATGTCTTTATTAATTTTATTTTTGATCTGGATTTTTGTATATTTTATATTGTAATCAATATTATCTTTTAGGGTGGCATCTTTTGCATATTTATCGGAGGTTTCATTTCCGGCAAATCCCTCATGGGCCCTTACCCATTCTATTTTTAATTTTTCCATTGTAAGAGATGATTTTTTCTTTTTTAATTGGTGAATATTATTATCCTGATTATTAGTATTGCTCAAAGCATCCAGAACTGATCTTGAGTGCCGTATGAGCTATCTCTGCCGAATGAGCTATCTCTGCAGTATGAGATACCTCTGCCGAAAGAGCTATATCTGCCGAACGAGCTATCTTTTTCGAAAGAGCTACCTCTGCCGAGTGAGATATCTGCCGAATGAGCTATCTCTGCCGAACGAGCTATCTTTTTCGAAAGAGCTACCTCTGCCGAAAGAGCTATCTCTGCCGAAAGAGCTATCTCTGCCGGATGACCTATCTCTGCCGAATGAGCTATCTCTGCCGTGAGCTAGCTATCTCTGCCGAATGAGCTATCTCTGCCGAATGAGCTCTCTGCCAAAAAGCTATCTCTGCCGAACGAGCTATCTCTGCCGAATGAGCTATCTCTGCCGAATGAGCTATCTCTGCCGAATGAGCTATCTCTGCCGAATGTGAGCTCTCTGCCAAAAAGCTATCTCTGCCGAACGAGCTATCTTTTTCGAATGAGCTATCTCTGCCGAATGAGCTATCTCTGCCGAATGAGCTATCTCTGCCGAATGAGCTATCTCTGCCGAATGAGCTATCTCTGCCGAATGAGCTATCTCTGCCGAATGAGCTATCTCTGCCGAATGAGCTATCTCTGCCGAATGAGCTATCTGCCCGAATGAGCTATCTGCCGAAAAAATCTCTGCCGAATGAGCTATCTCTGCCGAATGAGCTATCTCTGCCGAATGAGCTATCTCTGCCGAATGAGCTATCTCTGCCGTATGAGCTATCTCTGCCGAATGAGCTATCTCTGCCGAATGAGCTCTCTGCCGAAAACTATCTCTGCCGAAAAGCTATCTCTGCCGAAAGAGCTATCTCTGCCGAATGAGAGCTATCTCTGCCGAATGAGCTATCTCTGCCGAATGAGCTATCTCTGCCGAATGAGCTATCTCTGCCGAATGAGCTATCTCTGCCGAATGAGCTATCTCTGCCGAATGAGCTATCTCTGCCGAATGAGCTATCTCTGCCGAATGAGCTATCTGCCGAATGAGCTATCTCTGCCGATGAGCTATCTCTGCCGAATGAGCTATCTCTGCCGAATGAGCTATCTCTGCCGAATGAGCTATCTCTGCCGAATGAGCTATCTCTGCCGAATGAGCTATCTCTGCCGAGTGAGCTATCTCTGCCGAATGAGCTATCTCTGCCGAATGAGCTATCTCTGCCGAATGAGCTATCTCTGCCGAATGAGCTATCTCTGCCGAATGAGCTATCTCTGCCGAATGAGCTATCTCTGCCGAAGAGCTATCTCTGCCGAATGAGCTATCTCTGCCGAATGAGCTATCTCTGCCGAATGAGAGCTATCTCTGCCGAATGAGCTATCTCTGCCGAATGAGCTATCTCTGCCGAAAGAGCTATCTCTGCCGAATGAGCTATCTCTGCCGAATGAGCTATCTCTGCCGAATGAGCTATCTCTGCCGAATGAGCTATCTCTCTGCCGAATGAGCTATCTCTGCCGAATGAGCTATCTCTGCCGAATGAGCTCTGCCGAATGAGCTATCTGCCGAATGAGCTATCTCTGCCGAATGAGCTATCTCTGCCGAATGAGCTATCTCTGCCGAATGAGCTATCTCTGCCGAATGAGCTATCTCTGCCGAATGAGCTATCTCTGCCGAATGAGCTATCTCTGCCGAATGAGCTATCTCTGCCGAATGAGCTATCTCTGCCGAATGAGCTATCTCTGCCGAATGAGCTATCTCTGCCGAATGAGCTATCCGAATGAGCTATCTCTGCCGAATGAGCTATCTCTGCCGAATGAGCTATCTCTGCCGAATGAGCTATCTCTGCCGAATGAGCTATCTCTGCCGAATGAGCTATCTCTGCCGAATGAGCTATCTCTGCCGAATGAGCTATCTCTGCCGAATGAGCTATCTCTGCCGAATGAGCTATCTCTGCCGAATGAGCTATCTCTGCCGAATGAGCTATCTCTGCCGAATGAGCTATCTGCCGATCTCTGCCGAGCTGAGCTATCTCTGCCGAATGAGCTATCTCTGCCGAATGAGCTATCTCTGCCGAATGAGCTATCTCTGCCGAATGAGCTATCTCTGCCGAATGAGCTATCTCTGCCGAATGAGCTATCTCTGCCGTATGAGCTATCTCTGCCGAATGAGCTATCTCTGCCGAATGAGCTATCTCTGCCGAATGAGCTATCTCTGCCGAATGAGCTATCTCTGCCGAATGAGCTATCTCTGCCGAATGAGCTATCTCTGCCGAATGAGCTATCTCTGCCGAGTGAGCTATCTCTGCCGAATGAGCTATCTCTGCCGAATGAGCTATCTCTGCCGAATGAGCTATCTCTGCCGAATGAGCTATCTCTGCCGAATGAGCTATCTCTGCCGAATGAGCTATCTCTGCCGAATGAGCTATCTCTGCCGAATGAGCTATCTCTGCCGAATGAGCTATCTCTGCCGAATGAGCTATCTCTGCCGAATGAGCTATCTCTGCCGAATGAGCTATCTCTGCCGAATGAGCTATCTCTGCCGTATGAGCTATCTCTGCCGAATGAGCTATCTCTGCCGAATGAGCTATCTCTGCCGAAAGCTCTCTGCCAAAAACTATCTCTGCCGAACGAGCTATCTTTTTCGAAAGAGCTATCTCTGCCGGATGAGCTATCTCTCCTTATGAGCTATCTTGCCAAATGAGCTATCTCTGCCGATGAGCTATCTCTGCCGAATGAGCTATCTCTGCCGTATTCAGCAAATTGACTAATCCGTCCCTGCCCTATCTCTGCCGAATGGCGTCTTCAGGCTATCTCTGCCGACAGCAATCCCGCCTGAAAATTGTGCCATTAAGATTTTCCTGTCACAGAACAAACAGTGCTTTCTTCTTTACAGTGAGCTATGGTGGAGATGAGAGGTCTATAAAAGTATCTCTGCGTAAAGTAAGCAGATCTTTTTCAAAGGATTAAAACTGCCGAACAAGGAACAAAACCATAGTAAAAAGCTATTACGATCCGACTCTTCATTTAGATATAAGTCACGTGCCGAAGATCTCTGCCGAATGAGACTATCCTTTTTTATTCTGCCGAACTTAAACTAAGAACAAACTAACATAATATGTCAAAAATAGGGAATTTCTTCCCTTTACAAATATCCATTTCTTCCAAAATGTCTTCCTCGCTCTTCCTTTCCTATACTTCTATGGATTGAGCTATTTGCCGAATGAGCTATCTCTGCCGAATTTTTTTTATCTAGGAAAAGTGAAAGAGTAGAAATGGGTTAGTAAACATCTTTGCCGAATTGAACAACAGGGAACACGAAGAACAGGGTTAAGTTATTTCCGCTATTTTTTTTTTTTGAGCTTTTTCTGCCGACAGAGAACTCTGAAAGAACTATCTTAGAAACAAAAGAATGAAAGAAAATCCTACCCTCCCAGAGATTCTATTATGTTGGTAATGAGTTCTCTCCAATCATTCTTCTAATTAGTGATCTGGATTTTTTATTGAAGAGAGCTTTTGAGTGAGAGATTAAGGTAGTCTGCCGGGAATTCCTTTTTCTGCCGAATGACTATTTTACAGATGAAGATCATATGAGCTATGGTGTCTATCTTCTTCCGAATGAGCCCTCTCTGCCGACAGACCCCTATTTCTGCCAAAGAATCTGTGCTGGTAGGACGCCAAAGCTCCATGCCGATGTTATCTCTGCCGAAAAGGAAGTCCCCACAGACTCTTTTTGAGCTTATCTTTAGCCGAAAGATATGAAAGAGATCTCTAGCTTTAACAGATTTGCCGAGTGGTATTTGCCAGTCATGCTTTAATGTGCCGAATGAATTTTATCTCTGCCTGGATTTTTGTATATTTTATATTGTAATCAATATTATCTTTTAGGGTGGCATCTTTTGCATATTTATCGGAGGTTTCATCTCCGGCAAATCCCTGCCGATGGGCCCTTACCCATTCTATTTTAATTTTTCCATTGTGCCGAGAGCTTTTTCTGCCGAATTTATCTGGTGAATATTAGCTATCTCTGATTATTAGCTTGCTCAAAGCATCCAGAATGATCTTGATATCTCTGCCGAATGAGCTATCTCTGCCGAATGAGCTATCTCTGCCGTATGAGCTATCTCTGCCGAAAGAGCTATCTCTGCCGAACGAGCTATCTTTTTCGAAAGAGCTATCTCTGCCGAGTGAGCTATCTGCCGAATGAGCTATCTCTGCCGAATGAGCTATCTTTTTCGAAAGAGCTATCTCTGCCGAAAGAGCTATCTCTGCCGAAAGAGCTATCTCTGCCGGATGACCTATCTCTGCCGAATGAGCTATCTCTGCCGAATGAGCTATCTCTGCCGAGTGAGCTATCTGCCGAATGAACTATCTCTGCCGAATGAGCTATCTCTGCCGAATGAGCTATCTCTGAATGAGCTATCTCTGCCGAATGAGCTATCTCTGCCGAATGAGCTATCTCTGCCGAATGAGCTATCTCTGCCGAATGAGCTATCTCTGCCGAACGAGCTATCTCTGCCGAAAGAGCTATCTCTGCCGAATGAGCTATCTCTGCCGAATGAGCTATCTGCCGAATGAGCTATCTCTGCCGAATGAGCTATCTCTGCCGTATGAGCTATCTCTGCCGAATGAGCTATCTGCCGAGTGAGCTATCTCTGCCGAATGAGCTATCTCTGCCGAATGAGCTAGCTATCTCTGCCGAATGAGCTATCTCTGCCGAATGAGCTATCTCTGCCGAATGAGCTATCTCTGCCGAATGAGCTATCTCTGCCGAATGAGCTATCTCTGCCGAATGAGCTATCTGCCGAGTGAGCTATCTCTGCCGAAAAAGCTATCTCTGCCGAACGAGCTATCTTTTTCGAAAGAGCTATCTCTGCCGAAAGAGCTATCTCTGCCGAAAGAGCTATCTCTGCCGGATGACCTATCTCTGCCGAATGAGCCATCTCTGCCGAATGAGCTATCTCTGCCGAATGAGCTATCTCTGCCGAATGAGCTATCTCTGCCGAATGAGCTATCTGCCGAATGAGCTATCTCTGCCGAATGAGCTATCTCTGCCGAATGAGCTATCTCTGCCGAATGAGCTATCTCTGCCGAATGAGCTATCTCTGCCGAATGAGCTATCTATCTCTATCTCTGCCGAATGAGCTATCTCTGCCGAATGAGCTATCTCTGCCGAATGAGCTATCTCTGCCGAATGAGCTATCTCTGCCGAATGAGCTATCTCTGCCGAATGAGCTATCTCTGCCGAATGAGCTATCTCTGCCGAATGAGCTATCTCTGCCGAATGAGCTATCTCTGCCGAATGAGCTATCTCTGCCGAATGAGCTATCTCTGAGCTCTCTGCCGAATGAGCTATCTCTGCCGAATGAGCTATCTCTGCCGAATGAGCTATCTCTGCCGAATGAGCTATCTCTGCCGAATGAGCTATCTCTGCCGAATGAGCCTATCTCTGCCGAATGAGCTATCTCTGCCGAATGAGCTATCTCTGCCGAATGAGCTCTCTGCCGAATGAGCTATCTCTGCCGAATGAGCTATCTCTGCCGAATGAGCTATCTCTGCCGAATGAGCTATCTCTGCCGAATGAGCTATCTCTGCCGAATGAGCTATCTCTGCCGAATGAGCTATCTCTGCCGAATGAGCTATCTCTGCCGAATGAGCTATCTCTGCCGAATGAGCTATCTCTGCCGAATGAGCTATCTCTGCCGAATGAGCTATCTCTGCCGAATGAGCTATCTCTGCCGAATGAGCTATCTCTGCCGAATGAGCTCTCTCTGCCGAATGAGCTATCTCTGCCGAATGAGCTATCTCTGCCGAATGAGCTATCTCTGCCGAATGAGCTATCTCTGCCGAATGAGCTATCTCTGCCGAATGAGCTATCTCTGCCGAATGAGCTATCTCTGCCGAATGAGCTATCTCTGCCGAATGAGCTATCTCTGCCGAATGAGCTATCTCTGCCGAATGAGCTATCTCTGCCGAATGAGCTATCTCTGCCGAATGAGCTATCTCTGCCGAATGAGCTATCTCTGCCGAATGAGCTATCTCTGCCGAATGAGCTATCTCTGCCGAATGAGCTATCTCTGCCGAATGAGCTATCTCTGCCGAATGAGCTATCTCTGCCGAATGAGCTATCTCTGCCGAATGAGCTATCTCTGCCGAATGAGCTATCTCTGCCGAATGAGCTATCTCTGCCGAATGAGCTATCTGCCGAATGAGCTATCTCTGCCGAATGAGCTATCTCTGCCGGATGAGCTATCTCTGCCGAATGAGCTATCTCTGCCGAATGAGCTATCTCTGCCGAATGAGCTATCTCTGCCGAATGAGCTATCTCTGCCGAATGAGCTATCTCTGCCGAATGAGCTATCTCTGCCGAATGAGCTATCTCTGCCGAATGAGCTATCTGCCGAATGAGCTATCTCTGCCAAAAAGCTATCTCTGCCGAATGAGCTATCTTTTTCGAAAGAGCTATCTCTGCCGAAAGAGCTATCTCTGCCGAAAGAGCTATCTCTGCCGGATGACCTATCTCTGCCGAATGAGCCATCTCTGCCGAGTGAGCCATCTCTGCCGAATGAGCTATCTCTGCCGAATGAGCTCTCTGCCGAGTGAGCTATCTGCCGAATGAGCTATCTCTGCCGAATGAGCTATCTCTGCCGAATGAGCTATCTCTGCCGTATGAGCTA
>BPLR01018199.1:0-50738 GCA_021605095.1 Caerostris extrusa | reverse complement strand
CTTTGAAGGCAATGAAATAAATTTGGAAGAATAAATAAAAAGTTTATTGGCCTTATTTTTTTGGGCACGGTTGCACATGTCTGTCTTAGGGTGATAAACAAAAATTGGTATGAATCCGATATTTTTTGCAAATAGATGCTCATCATTTGGACAATTCTTTTGTTTTTAATTTTTCGTTAAGACTTTTATTATATTTAGTGATTTTTTTCAAAATACAATAACTTTTGTTGTGATTATTAATTATCTCTGTAGTTTACCTTTTGTGTTTTATATTTTTCCACTTTTTCATCTTTTCACATATTGTGTTGTGTGTTTCAAATGCCCAAAAGAATCTTATTCTTAATAATAAACTACTTTAAGTATTTAAGAAAGAACACAACTATTTTTTAGAAAACATTTATTATAAAGAATCAATGTTTAATTTTTCAGGTGCACATCAATTTGAAATAAAAAGGACAAATCTTGTATGATTGTAATGAAATAAAAAAAATCTATCTACATTATTATTCTAAATATATCACTCATACAGATGCAAACTATGTTTAATAAAAAAAGAAAAAAGTGCTTATAGGTATGAAAATCACATTCATTTTAATCAAGGGTATGCATTAAATATTACAAATTTATTTAGAAATATGCAATGCATCACAAAATATTTTCTTTTTGTTGTGTTTAAAGGAATTTAATGTGATACTATTTATATACACTGAACGTGTAGATTATTAGGGAATTTGAATGATGATCAAATATGAACTGGTCTCATATAAACAACAATCCAAATATAAAAATGAAATTGTTTTACAAAAAATTATATAGATCTGAATATTGGACTAAGTATGAAATATGTGTGACTTTAAAAAACTGGACAAAAACTCAAATGCAAAGCAGCATGTTACAAAAGCTCAAATAGTGGCAAATCAGATATTCACTATTTGAACAAGGAACAAAGATAAAGGATATATATATATATATATATATATATATATATATATATATATATATATATATGCAGGGAATAGGCCTTTGTAACAAGGAAATGTGACAATCACAAGCATTTTTAGCAGCAAGATATATGTAAAAAAATACAATAATTTACTAAACAATTATTCAGTACAATAGGGATAAATAACCTGAAAACCCTTATTGTTCGATACAATTCAATGTGGAATAACAGAAAATGAAATTTAACAATAAACTATCCATTTGGGTCCTATTGATTCCAGTTGTTAGCTACAAAGTTTATCTCTAAAAAATATAATAAAATGAAGATGACTGGAATAAAATAATCTAAGTCAACAACAATTGGCAATACTAAAAGCCGATAAATGCAAATAGGGTGACAAAAATACAATGGCATCAACAGAATGAAAAATGAACCAAAATTTATTTTGCAAAATTTTAAAACTAGTGATGATAATTATATTATCTTTGGGATTTTTTTTTAAGGAACTCTATTTATTACTAACTACTGAATATGTTTAAAAACTCAACGTTATTTAAGATCATTGCAGATCATGGATTCCTCTACTTATGCATATTGAAATGGAAAATTGAATTTAAGATAATTTAAATTGTTACAGCTTAGGAGGTAGGCAGTCCTACTCCCAGACACCGAAATTAGAAATACAATGTCAGTCAATCAGAAACCTGAGAGGGCAGGAGATTGGGATTGAGGAAGACAGAGAGGACGTGCTTTGAGCTTAGACTCTTTCAGCAACCAAAATTAGTAGATGTAATAATATATCATAAAATGCTTGCATGCTTTAGTCATGTACTTGATTTTTATAGCTTTGAATTTTTTTATAAGTCATATTATGCCATGTCAGAGTGAGGTAGTTGCAAAAGCATCAAACGTGGTGAAAGTGATGAAATATGTTCCCAATAATTTACAATTTCTCAGTGTATTACATATAATTTTATGTTTACTTGTAAAAACTTAGCTTAGAATTAATGCATTAGGTTGTAGTAAAAGCCTGCTATTGTTCTTTAATTATTCAGGTTATTTAAAACATGTGATATCTTAATTTTCAAATGTAATATTTTCATGATCTTTGCAGAGTTTTATAACATATAGTGAAATTAATAAAAAAGGACTTTTAATTAAAAGAAAATTAAAACTATAGATAACAACTTTTACTTTAAAAAGAATAATTTAAAAATATTTTTAAGATTGAAAGAGGGTAATTTAATTTTCAGGAAAACATATTAAAACTTTTATGCAACACAAACCAACCAACCAACCAATAGTCAGCACTATCATTATCAAAAATAATTAAAGTATATATATATATTCTAAAAATGGCAGAAGCGTTTTAGACTACCCAATAACAGTTATTATTTGATGGAATATTATATTACACAATATAAAATTATTCGTTTGCATAATGATAATTTTTTTAAAACTATTATAATTTTTAATATATTCAACATTCAATATTCCATATATACAAGTATATACATATACATAATTTATCTTTTAAATGTAAATTACATTAATCAACACTGAGGTGCAAAACTTATACACAAGAAACCATCTGCTCTTAAGAAGACCTAATAAAAAACATGTGAAAAACCTCAAGTTTATTCTACTAAAGATATTACTTTTTTTTACTTTATAAAAGAAAAACAAATTATATAAAATCAAAATAAAATCAGTGTATTTTTTTATCTCAACTTAAACCAAAAATTGCCAAATGCAAACTCAAAAGGATAAGTAAAAGTTTAAAAGGAGGAAAGATGAATATTGATTAAATATCTGCTTTGTACTATACAGAAGTGACCTTCTAGTTTAAAGCCATATTCAATACTAAATAAATAAATAAAAAATACTATCATAGTAATCCTGATTAGCTTTCTCAAAACAAGAATATAATCTTATTTTAATCAGGAATACTGTTTAATTTTCTCATGCCTATTCTTAACCCAAGTAGTAGGGTGAAGTCTAATATTACTTTTATTTACATACAAATGGATAAATTACAAAAGATAATCCTGCTTTCCATAATTTTAATGTTTAGTAAATATGCACTAGGAATCAACATAATTTTTATTTTCAAGTTAAACATGCATAAAATTTTCTTCTAATTTAGCAGACTGTGTTAGAACAGCTCTAAAACTAAGATTTAACTTGAACACAATGCTATATTTAGAAAATATTTTTTATTAGAATTCTACAAAATATATGATTCATAAATATAAAATTTATGTTAATTATTATGGAAGACTAGTTAAAAGATTAAAAATGAATTTTCTTTTGAAACATAGACTACATACAATAAAATAAAATAAAATTTCTTATATAACTAGGATATCATTTACTTGGGGAAAAATTTATAAACCAAACAATGCATTTGATTGTAATAAAACATACTTTCCAGACAATATATGATGTTCAAGGCTCTTTTTGATATCAATGGAAAATGGAGACTTCATAATGAGCAATACGCAGTCTTGAAATTTATCTTCCATTTGCAAAAATATGTTGCAGAAGCCTATGAAATGTTTTCAAAAGCACGCAAATATGTTTTACCACATACAATAGCATTTTGGAAGTGTAGACAACTTGAGATTTCCTACTTTGTTCACTAATTTAAAAATACATTCATTGCTAATATACACACATGATGATAATATAATGACAATAAATAGATGGGGTAATTATTTCTAATTTAGAAATTGGATATTTGTTTGTTTTTGAAACACATTACAATATTTATTTTTGATTTTGTAAATTTATACTTGCTACTTATTTTAACATTCCCTTAAGAGTAAAAATTTTAGCTCAAGAAAGAATAATTCAAGATAAAACAAATTTAAAAACCAAATATTGCTTGAAGTTTCACAGTTTTTCATTTATTTCCTGGCTGTTTAAATAAACCATGCAAGTTTTGCACACCAGTGTAACATTTAATTAATTAAACAAATATATGTTAAAAATTTATAACTTCTACACATTTTTATTAAGAATTCCCTTATTGATATTAAACCAGTTATTATTACTAAACTTTAATGAATATTGGATTCACTAGACAAATTACGAATTCTTAAGGACCATCAACCTTTTTTTTTTAAAATATATTTTATATACAAAGAATCAGCAATTAAGTCTCATGATGTACAATGTTAAAAACATTAAATTGTAATTACATTGCTTCTGAAAGTCTAATATCTCAATTTTTTTAAAAAATTTCATTAAATTAAAATTTTCAAGCAATGATTTATCACAATTTTTTAAGCCGTACTTTGTATGTCTGTTTAATAATAACGATATTTTTAAGTATAACGATTTGATATGAACTTTTTAATGATTACATGAAAAAAACCCAGACATTTTCCAGCCAATTTTCCAAATAATTTTAGTAGTTAAAAATAAAGTCGTCTAGTTTCATTTTTCATACAGTGTTATTTATAATCTGATTACACTAATTTTTTGAATATAAAATTTCCACAATGAATTAATACTTTAAAAGACAGTTCAAGATGACAGGATTTCAAAATATGTACACAAATTTTTATAATACTGCAGCATCTCATACATATCTTTACAAATTGCTTATTTGTGAATAGAAACAAGTAAATAAAAATTGCAAATAATTTTAGAAAACATTTGTCAGTTATATTCATTCGACTAGGAAAGTATAGCTGTTCACAGCATTTTGCTTGATAAGAATAAGAAATACATGTTCATTTTTGGCCTTTTATGAATAAAATTTATGAGAATTTACTGCATATAAGACACATTTTTTCAAATGTATAGATTTTTATAAAAGTGCTGATATAATTTAAAACAAATTTTTAATAAGGATTTTAAGATATAACTGACTGCATAGCTAATAAAAATGTTTTTATCAGATTGCAAATAAGAATATTTTTTTCCCCTAAGATATGATACAATGGTGAATATTTTTAAATTAAAAATATAATAAACTATACTATTTTTAGGAGTAAAATATTGTTAATAATGCTGTTTCTTTTATCAGCAAATGCAAACATTGTTATAAAGCAATAAAATTTTATGCCTCTAATAGATCACCATTATATAATTGCTGAAGCCCATTACTTACTTAACAAAAAAATACCCAAAACTCCTCATATGCTAGCATGAAATGTAATCTAGCATTTGTTTTTTTTTTCATTTTCTTTTGTTTTCTAACAGCATTGAATACTTTCAAAATGTACATAAAAAGGAGATTTAATTAAAAATTTAAATTTTTAAAATGTTAATGCACAAATATGTTTAACACCTGCTAAAAAATCTGTATTCTTTGTCTTAAGATTAATGATTTTTTTTTTTCATTTATAGCATTTATTCAATGCATATTTTGACAGTTAAAAAATATGCATACAATAATATATTTTTCAAGAAATATATCTATTTTTTCTTCCCCAATATTTTAGATAAGCAGATTTTTTTAAAATTAAAAGTAGGAATTAATTCAGAAAACAACAAAAGATTTAATAGTGATTAAAAATTTAACTTAACAACATATATTATTTGCATGAACTGACAATCAATGCAATTTAATAGTTGATTTATAATTCAGCAAAAAAATCTATCTTCAAAATATCAATAAATTAAACGTATACATCAATATATCATATAGGAAACATCAACATACCTACATTAGAGAAAACATCAATCAGTACAAATATTTTGTTTCATATATTAACAGATTTGAAATGACTAGAAATGGATGAAAAACATCCAAGAGCATAAATAAAACACATGCTACAGGGGTGATTGTGGGTATCACTGAAATTTTAAGTACCATACGTCAAATTTTTGGACACTATGTATGAAACACATTAAACAAGCCCCCAAAAAAATCTATGTAGAATACGTCATATACTGCACTTAATATGTAGCATTTTATCACTAACAGAAATCATATGAATTTTTAAGCATATTTATATCAGAGGTGGACAAATAAGCATTTTAATAAAAAAAAATAGATGTATTTTGAGAATGAGAAACATGAAATTTAAGGATGGATAATAGGAAAATTTTCGGAATTCATAGCGTCAAATTTTAAGAACACAATCACCCCCGCTGCACTCGTGAAATAAGTTTTTCAATAAACATAAAATCATATACAATGTAACTAAATGAAGTAATCACGGTGTTCAGGAGCTCTATATGGCAAATTAAGGTAATTAAAATATTAATCTCGTCAAGAACTTTTAATTTCCTTACAGACTGTGTTCCTCCTTGCTGTAATAAAAAAAAGTAAAGTACAGTAAACCAATTAAAAATAACAATAAATGCTATTAAGTTGTATCATTATAATATATTGCATCAAGATTTGTAACAGTTGACCCTCAAAAAAAAAAAAAAAAAAAAAAAAAAGAAAAGCAATATTATTTTCTGCTGTGACCCAATCATTTGATTAATTGTACATTCTTTGCACTAAAAATCAAACTTTTACTAACCTTGATTCCCAAAATGCGAGAAAATACGCATCTTAAGTTCTGTCTACAATTAATGCAATCATTCGGTTTTATATTATTCCTTTTTCACTCAAATGTGGATACAATTTTACGTTTGTAGAACATACATAATGATTCTTAATTTATAATAGAGCACACTAAAACGTTTTCTATATAGCACTGGTGACATATATACATATATTGGCATAAACACAAGAAATGTATAAAAAATTAAATGGTTATTTATTTGCATTTAATTTTTTAAATTTAATAATAATAAATTGAATAGGTTTTTTTTTTCATTTTCACTAGAACTGCATATGCTATAATTACTATAGGAAATGAGTTGGTATTATGATTTTTTTTTAATAGGATGATCAAAAACTTTTAAATATAGAGCAGAATGGGAGAGGCCAATTTATTTAGTTTGTTTAATTTTTTTACAACAAATTGAAAATGTTGCCAATTACTGTTATACATATATGACAAAAATTCATTTTTTGAGGGCAGCAGAAATTCTAAAAGCATTTGCAGCTCCAATCAATCAAATCCCTCAACAAAATTAATTTGTCTGACAAATGACAGTCTTCAAAAGAAAAAAAAAATCAAGGCAAGACAAATCAACCAATTGCTAGGACAATGATTCTTGCCTTAAAATAACATAACTTCATACAATAAAACTATTGAACTAAATATAAACAAGAACTAAAACGACTGTAAGCAATTTCGAAATATTTTTTAGTGTCTTTTGAAAGCTGCCAAAATATTCTGGTTGTAATTGTACAAGGACAAGATTATATTACAATTTGTAAAAATTTACAGCAAACGTTAATCTCTTGTATATAAATTAATGTAACGAAAAAACCCTAATTACAGTATTAAATTAGTTTAACTCGAAAAACTAAAAATGACTGGCTTCATATTTTGCTAATAGAAAGTGTTGCAGTATATTATTTGAATCAGCTGGGAATAGTTTTTTGTATGAGGTTATTCTTTAAATTATAGTAATTATGGATAGAATTAAAAGCTTTATACTTCTTTTCTAAAAAAAAAAATATTCATTTATAGTTTAGCAGTGTTCATTTTAATAAACAGGTTATTGTTTACTTTTTCTTTACCATTTGCAGGGAGTGTCGAATCTAATGTTAAATCAAAGTTGTCCTTGCCCCGATTCTGTATATGACTCATCAAAATAATTTTCTATTATTTAAAAAGACGTTTTTACAAATCTTTAAAATAAAACATTTTCTTTGTGTTTCTCCTGCTCAATTCTTTATAACAATAATGTTACCTTTATCTATATAATAAAGCAAGATATATATCTATGCATTTCAATGTATCTTGTAGTTATGCATGCATTTTAATAATAGAAACTGTAGCAATTACAAATTAATTTCTTTTACGTACATTATTTTTTTTTTTAGCTGATGTTCAATAAAAATGTACTTTTATAGGGCACCAGATTCTTATTTTTTTAATATCCAAATCACGTGTTTCAAGTTTTAATAATATTTGCGAAAAAGAAAATTCACCAAATCAACAAAATATTATGTTTACTAAAGCCTGGCTATTATAGTCATCATGTAATTGAATAAGACGGACAAGTATAAAGCACCCCCCTCTCGAATTCAAGGACGTGTAGCAGATCCAACGTTTTTCAGGCTGGAAAGGGTGTTGCCACATTGTATCCATAATTTACCACTATAGTTTTGAGCAAGCAGTCCCAGTGATGGCATCCGGAAAGTTCACACTCTCCCTAGCTCAAAGGAAGGGCTTTCGGTCTAAAGATTTATTGTTCTCATAAACATATTATGGCAGAGTCACATGAGCAAATAGGATATGCCATTGCATTCTTTATGTTTTTCTATCCACGTTCATGATTCTTAATATGTATTTTAAATAATTTTTATGTACTGGGCAATATTCATGAAATTGTTTTCATACTTGGATTTAATATATTTATATAGCATCTAATTTTTTCTATTTATTTGGCACACAATCATTTCAATAACTAATAATAATAGTATTTAATTAATAATTAATTTAGCAATAATGAAATTATTACTTTATTGACATTATTACTAAATTATATTCTTTGTTGAAAATCCCCCCCTCCTTTTTTTTTTAACGAATGTAAAATAAATTGTGCATCTTACTGAAACTGTACAACGCTATGTCATATCAGCTAGCAATTTAAAAATATTTCTTTTAAAATTTTATGAATATTACTATAAACAAATAGGGGCCTGATGGCCGAATGGCTGGCGCTCTGGCGTTCGGTACCACAGGTATCGGGTTCAAATCCCGGCTTTGCCCATGTGTTGTAGTGGTTCGGAATCCACTTTAAACCGTAGGTCCCGGTCCTAATAGGATCGTAGAGCGTTGCGGGGGCATTGTTACCCCGCGTCCGTGGCTTACCATCAAGTTACACGCGCCCCCTGGGTAATGCAAAGTGAGTAACATCGGTGCAGCCCTTATGGCGAAGATCACGGTCTATTTGCCAGCTGCATTAGAAGAAGAAGAAAAAAAAACTATAAACAAATATACATCACTAACAATCAAAAAGCCTTTTCTCATGACAATTTAAGAGCAAATAATGATTTTTATGGAATAATTTGGGGGCGACTAATTGATTTTTTGACTTAAATATGGAAGCAAAAAACGAGATAAATACGAAATAAACGAAAAACATAATTGCATGCATAGGTTGAACATTTTGAAAAAGCAGCAGTTATTTCAACTGAACCTGATAATAATTAGTTTTTCAGCTATATCAATTTAAATTATAAATATATATCGATTCACTTTTTAATAAAATGCATATTTTTTTTTTTTTAAATATTTATCTACAGGCGATGTTTTTTCCCCATGTTCGAAAATATTTCAATAATAAAATATTCTTCACTATTTGAATGATTTTGAAAAGGACAAAAAAAATCTCTTTATAAAGCTACGATATTTTTGGTTATTTGACATGATAGATATCTTAGTTCGTACATTATTTATTTTCTTTATAATTATTTAGTAAATATTATTTGCAAACCATGACAGCATTTCTTTTTTTTTTTTTTTTAAATGCAGCCAAGAAGGTCGCACAACTCATTGTAGCGTATTTAAATTATTCGGAATAATTTTTTTTATATTTAGTACTTTAATTTACAATACAATTAAAACTATTATAAAAAGAAATCTTTAAAAAAATTTTTATGGGCAATATGTACTAAAAACAATGGTTATTCAGTATTTCAAAACTATAGTAACATGCATTAAGATTCAATATTTATATAATAAATTGTTAAAAAAAATATTTGATTTCATAGATTTTGGGATTCTGTAACTTCCTATTTGCCAAAGTGAAAATTTCTAATGAAGTGAATATGGTTACAATTATTCTGTACAAAACTCAATGAATTCAGGAAGATATTTTCAATTAAAATATAAAATTTTTTTATTGTATACTTCCAGAACTTCTTCCTTCAAGAACTGCTAGAAATATGTTTTATAGAGCCTTAAAATAAAACACTAGGTAAAAATAAATTACTAGCAATTAAATTAAAAAGAGTAAATTACTAATAGTTCTGTGTGTATACACTCAAGAGCCAAAACATTATGACCACACCTACATTTTGCAATGAACTCGCCTGGATGACGTGGAAGGCACGTGATCAGGTGGAAGTGGTATTTAACTGCTGCTGGAGAGTCTGAAGAATCATTCTTTCACTTGCTTCTGTGTGTGATGGGAAAGGCTGCGGATCTAAGTGACTTTAATAGAGGGCAGATTGTAATGGCTCGTAGGCTCGAACAAGTATCTCCGAAACTGCACAACTCGTGGGTTGTTCGCGACCTACAGTTGTTAGTACTTATGCAAAGTGGATGAATGAAGGCGAAACCAGCAGTAGACGACATGGTGTTGGACGTCCACACGCTATCAAAGAAAAAAGGTCGTCGGAGACTGTCTCGCATGGTGAAGCAAAACCGGAGCCAGACAGTGGCTCATCTGACAGCCCAATAAAATGCAGGGCCAAGTAGAATAGTATCGGAGCACACTGTTCAGCGGACACTGTTGGAAATGGGGCTACGCAACAAACGTCCCACCTGTGTGCCTTTGCTGACCAAGCGTCAGCACCAACTGCGCCTGCGCTGGGCCCGAGAAAACCCGATGACTGGTCCATGGATCAGTGGGAGAGTTTGGTCAGATGAATCACGGTTTGTCATTCATCACGCCGATGGCCGTTCTCTTGGGCGTCTCTGGGACCCGTGGTTGTGGTAGAGCAGACCATGAATGCTACAGGGTATCTGAACATCATTGAGGACCAGTTGCACCCTTACATGGCCTCTGTTTTTCCAGCTGGAAATGGAATGTTCCAACAGGACAACGCCCCTTGTCACAAGGCTAAAATTGTGTGGAGTGGTTCCAGGAACATGATGCTGAATTCCAGTTAATGTCCTGGCTGCCTAACTCACTGATCCCAATCCGATAGAACACATTTGGGATGTCCTGGGACGGCAGCTCAGAGTTCAAAGACCACCAATTCGCAATATCTCGGATTTGCGTGACCGTTGCTTAAACATCTGGTACAAATATGTCTCCGGCCATCTACCAAGGACTTGTGGCATCCATGCCAAGGCCGGTTGAAGCTGTGTTGCGCGCCAAAGGTAGGCCAACCCGTTATTGACAGGTGGTCATAATGTTTTGGCTCTTGAGTGTATATATATATATATACAAAACTAATCAATAATGCATATTTGAAAATGGAAGAAACACTACTGATATTTATGGTTCTCTTCAAGAAGATCATAAAATGGATCAAATGTTTCTTAAACATGTAAGAAAAACTAAAACAATATGATCACTAAAAATAAATTTGCAATCTATTACTTTATATGATTTCCATATCTCATTTAGAATATACACTGAAGTGACAAAAGTCATGGGATAGCAATATGCAAAATTTTCAGATGGCAGTAGCATCGCGTAGAATAGGTATAAATGCGCAGTGCTTTCATTTCTGTTCAAGTTATTCATGTGAAGAGGTTTTGACGTGATGATGACCGCACGACGGGAATTAACAGACTTTGAACGCGGAATGTTAGTTGGAGCTAGACGCATGGGTCATACCATTTCGGAAATCATTAGGAATTCAACATTCCCAGATCCACTGTGTCAAGAGTGTGCCGAGAGTATGAAATTTCAGGCATAACATCCCACCATGGACAGCGCAGTGGTCGACCGCCTGCACTTAACGACCGAGACCGGCGACGTCTGCAAAGAGTCGTAAATTTTAACAGACAAGCAACACTCGTCAAATAACCGCAGAAATCAATGTGGGACGTACAAGGACTTGTCTGTTAGAACTGTGCGGAGAAATTTGGCTTCCTTGGACCATTCCAGCAGAAGACCGACTCGAGTGCCTTTACTGACAGAACGACATCGCTTGCAGCGACTCTCGTGGGCACGTGAGCATATCGGTTGGTCCCTAGATGAATGGAAAACCGTGGCCTGGTCCGATGAGTCACGATTTCAGTTGGTAAGAGCTGATGGTAGGGTTCGAGTGTGGCGCAGACCCCACGAAGCCATGGACCCAAACTGTCAGCAAGGCACTGTTCAAGCTGGTGGTGGCTCCGTAATGGTGTGGGCTGTTTTTCATGGCATGGACTTGGTCCTCTGGTGCGACTGGACCGAACATTGACTGGAGATGCTTATGTTCAGCTACTTGAGATCACTTGCAGCCATTCATGGACTTCATGTACCCAAACAACGATGGGATTTTTATGGATGACAATGCGCCATGTCACCGGGCCACAACTGTTCGCGATTGGTTTGAAGAACATTCTGGACAATTCCAACGAATGATCTGGCCACCTAGATCGCCCGACATGAATCCCATCGAGCATTTATGGGACATCATCGAGAGGTCTGTTCGTGCCCAAAATCCTGCACCATCAACGCTTTCATAATTATGGACGTCTATCGAGACAGCATGGCTCAAGATTCCTGCAGAAGACTTCCAACGACTTGTTGAGTCCATGCCACGTCGAGATGCTGCACTTCGCCGGGCGAAAGGAGGGCCGACACGATATTAAGAGGTATCCCATGACTTTTGTCACTTCAGTGTATATAAAAAGAATAAATAGAATTCCAGAATGCACAAGTAATTGATTTGTTTACGTCATTAATTTTTTCTGCACTGCATAATTTTCTTCATTTTGATCATTTCATCTTTTGAAATATTTTTTTAATTGTATTCAAATCTGCTTGGATTATTATATATATATATATTGGTTTATAATATATTTTATATACAAAAATTAACATATCTCTTTTCTTTCTCTGTATATATATATATATAGATAGATAATTTGAAAAGAAGTAACATTTCCAGTCAATCTAAACAGATTAATATCTATAGTGAAGCAATGTAAAAACATATTTTTATACAACAAGCCCACAATTAGCAATATTAGCCAGATGGAATATATAATTATGGTGAAAATGTGTTTATTGTCGCCAACCAATTCTGATACCCACTATGAAAGTAGGGGTATTAGGAGGTTCATAGCATATGCTACAGGAAGCTTTCTCTGCCTTAAGATAAACATAGTAGTCCACACTTTCAAGATTCCCACTTTCCTGAAGACACATTAAAGGGTTGTCACACGTTGTCTTCCTAAAAATATGGTGGACCACAGTGTATGTTGATGGAGAAAGTAGAAGATGTAACAAGCAGAACCTGACCAAAACAGTCCGGACTTTAGACACATAAGGAGTCAGTCTGTACAAGGTCGAACATAAAAAATTGGAGTCTTGTCAATAATATACTATCCTTGATGAGCAACTACACTATTTTTTACCTTTATAGTTCAGCTGTCAAGACATAGGCTATTAGCAAATGTTTGTTTCTGGAATTCAATTATGTATATTATGGGATTGCCCCAAAACATGCTCCACATTAAAATTGCACTCTACAAAATAGTTACAGTTGTTGCTAGATAATGCATTAAAAATGTACAAACTCATTAGTATCAAAATATTTTGTGAAATTTTTTTTAGTTAAATTTAGTTTTTAGTTGTGTAATTTTTTTTAATTAAAAAAATCAATAAATAGAAGCATCCATCAAATTCTTTATTATAATATTTATTTTTGACTGCAATGTGTGTATATATATATATATGTATATATATACTTCAGTGTACTCCTGTATATATATATATATATATATATACAGGAGTACACTGAAGTTATGGGATAGTTGGGGATTACAAGTAATCACGGAAGTTGGAGTACAACTTTGCATATAAATACAAATAAATTTTGCTTAATTAAGGCCAAGGATTAACAAAAACCTTAATTTAAAAGAAAATATTTAATAAAATTACTTTGGCAATAAACAAAAAGAAAATAGTGAAGATTTTAACAATCAAAATTAATTACTTTTCAAATTAAAAAAAAAAAAAAAAGCATTCACGAATTTCAATTTGCCACGTTTGAGCACTCTCTATTGGAAGGAGGTTAACTAATTTCAAAATATACCAGCTTTTGACTGCGGCTATTTCGTGCATGCACAAATTAAAAATGAAATGCAATTAATAATATATATATTTTGTTTTTGTTCTTAATGAAAAGTCAAGTTCTATTTTTTAATTTATCTGTTCATGTTCTTATAAATATTCTTAAATTAAATTTTTTTAATGTTTCCCCTCAAAAATCAAGAACCACCTAACTCCCAGTTCCAGATATGACTGTGAATGTATATTTAAAAATGAAATAAAATGTACATAGTAAAATCAACGTGTTTTTGTGAGTGTGACAATGTGCTCAGAAACTGAAGAAAGAAATGAAATAAAAAAATCTTGTTTATATTAACATATAGGTATATGTTAATGTTTAACCTATAAATGTTTTATAACTTATATGACTTTTTAATCATTAATGATGACAATTTACTACCTCTGGAATAATAAATTCATTATTATAAAACAGTATAAGAATATAAAGAGAATATATAGGGTGAAAATTTCAAAATAATATTTTGAATTTAAGTTTCATTAGCATAATGAATCAAACATATAAATCGCCAACATACATATAGAAGGTATGAACTCATTTTGTAACGATTTTAATAAAGGAATGAAATAACATAAATGTCACAGAATAAAAAGATGATCAACAACTCATTACTTGATATAAGAAATATCATCTGCCATCTTAAATTTATTTTTGTTTAGAAGTGTCTTTAGTTTTAAAGTCAAAGAAGCATAACTATTATTTATTTAAATTGGAATAATTATAAACAGTTTAAACTTTTGTACTTTGTTTGATAGCATAAATCATAACAAGCTTAATTTTATAGCTTTTTAAATTATTCTCAGTAAACATACTACATCTTTTCTTCTTAAATTCAAGCTGCATTTTTTAATAGAAAATTAACTTTATATTCTAAGATCAGAGTTACAATTTATTATATTTTTAACAGTTTTAACAGATGTTATATAGAATATTCTAGATAAATTTAATTTTCATATGCAAAGAAAATAACTATGGAAAAAAAAAATGGGGTGAATAAACCTGCTTTGACTGCCTGAACATATGCATAAAAGCATGCAAGATATTATTCACATTAAAAAAATCCAATTAAATATTAATATAATATATATGATTAAATAAAATATATTAATATATATGATTAAATATTTCTAATTTATTGGGTAGTGTTTGCACATAGAAATATAGGTAGGAATGAATGAAGATGGAACAAGCAGTAAAAATTAAGTTTTTCATAATTATTTTATTACATATTTTTTAAACACACTTAAATTTTTTTTTTTTTTTCTGTGATAGTAAAGTATAATATTTTTAATATTTATACATAAAAAGACTCATATAATTTGGTCATATTAAAATCTTTTGTTAATTGAATGTTTGAAAAATACACGTAGTTTACTATTTATTATTTCTTGGTAATATTGCTATTTCTACAAAATTCTGAGAATTTTCTTGAATTATGGACTTTTTCTAAACTTAGATTGTATCTTGGCCACATAAAATGATACTTTTATGCGTATAGTTTTAAAATTAAATACCAGTTTTAGTGGAAATTAAATTTTTCCTTTAAAGTTACTATAATTTCAAAAATTTGGATGTAAATAAGATACTAATTAAAAATATCTGTAATATAAAAATTTACATACTATATTCAAAATTCTTATACGCAGAGAATGCTCATCAAGCACCATTTCTCTTCTTCCAGCCCACTGTCGAATAGCCTTATTAAAATAGGGAGGAACCTGTTAAATACAAACATGGCACAGGCATATTCTTCGACTACAAACTGTGATGTCAATTCTTCAAACTATATAAAAAAAAAAAATAATAAGATTTAAATACATATAGATTTATATATGAAAAAAACACACAGCACTATTACAAAACATTAAACCTATAGAATTTTAAACATTAATAAAATTCACAGTATAACATACCTTTGTCATTCCTTTTAATTTAATTATTCCAACATATTTAGTTTGTGCTCCATTCTCTTTATGTCGAATCAGATCATCCACAAGGAACCCTGAAATAGAAAACAAGTATATATTCGGAATTTCATTATAAAAAAAAAAAAAACAATGAAAATTTTTGCAGATTAATCAAATTATTAAAATCAATACAAATTTGTTGCTATGTTGAAAGAATATTCCTTAATGATTAATAAGCAGAATTCTTATAAGTTAACATGATTTTAATTCAGCAATTAAAGAAATATCAGGTAGATAAAGAAACGTATCCAAACAGTATTAAATATATTAAATTGAAAATGGTGTAATAAATAAATTGGGAAATATTTACGAAAGTTCTTTGTACTAACAAAAAAAAAAGATTCATTGGAAAATCTTCCAAAACTTGTGAGTAAGACAGAATACTTTTTAATTTTCTGCAAAACATAGCAAGTTCATTTAAATAAAGTTTAAATATTAAGAAACATCAAGAACAATCTTTAATTTTACATAATGTAAAAAAAATTAATATTTTTCATTATAAATCTATTTTAAATTTTTAAGCTAATAAATGCAAAACAACATTAGAAAATCTAACTATTATTCATTTTATCCAATATTAAAGATCATATATCTTTAAAATATATTTCCAATTAAGCCCCACTTACTTATTCTGCGTTTTTTTATTTATTTATTGGTACCTAAGCATTAATAAGATTCCAGTAATTTTAAAATTTATTTTTCGATAAAATCAACCAAGAAAATTGTTCAGCGCATTTTCTAAAAATTTCCAAGTAATTTTAAATGTAATTAAATTATGATGAATAAATTACTCTTTCGTCTTATTGACTTTATGCTCTTCATAAAACATGATCATTAAAAATTATTAATAAACAAATCGTACAATTTAAAAATATTTGTATTTTTTTTATACGAATCGAAAATGTTTACTTATTACATTTAACTCACAAATCAAAACTGGTTGCAAAAATTTTCCTTTTTAATACGCTTTTTTATTAGCTTCACCTGTATGTATGTACTGACTCTTTGGGCTCGATTTTGGGACTGATGGCGCCATCTACTGGTGAATCAGTCAAATAAATGTATTTTGTAGCAAATGATAAATGTATTGTAATAAATGTATTTTGTAGCAAATGATAAATGATTTGTATTGAAACTAAAAATGAAAAATAAATTATAGTTTAAAAAAAAACTAAAAAAAAAAAACACGCTTTTAGAGTTAATCAGACTAAAAAGTAAAAAACAAATTAATAGTTTAAAAAAAACTAAAAATACGCTTTTTAAGAGTTAATCTATCTAAAAGTAAAAAATAATTTGTAACATAAGAATAAAATGACTGACGAAAAATGAATGTCACTGTTCTAAAAGCGTGGGGTGCTCGATATCAATGGTTACAATTTTTCACTAGTTTCATTCCGAAATGCAGAGTTAGTTTAAAAATGTCATAAAAAGCACCCCACGCCTTTTAGAACAGTGACATTCATTTTCTCGTCAGTCATTTTATTCTTATGTTAACAATTATTTTTTACTTTTTAGATAGATTAACTCTTAAAGCGTATTTTTAGTTTTTTAAACTATTAATTTATTTCCATATATTTTCAAGAATTTCTAAAAGCTAATTCAAATATATATGAGTTAAAGAAAATTTAAATTGCACAGGGGTGGAAAACCAAAAATGATTTTCGTACCAGGGCAAATTGCATTTTTGTAGCAGCTTTCAATGGTTTCGTAGCAGGGCAATTTACATTTTTGTAGTCGGTCCCTCTCTCTCTCTCAGTGGTTACGTAGCAGTATATTTTGACATTAACAGTTCTTCAGATTTTAAAGCGTATACTAATTAATTTTATATTATTTAGCAATCATATGATTGATATGAAATAAAAATCGCATGATTTGTACTGCAGTTGAATTAAACTTCATCATTTCATATTATATTCGAAATTCAATATGAAACTAATTTATTGATGTATTTATAAGACGAAAATTAGAATTATAACCGAATATTAAAAATTATTTTTTATTTAATGCATAAATAATAAATAATTTTTTTTATTTAAAGTATATTAATAAACAGATCCATTATTGAATTGGACACATTTCAGTAATGGGTGTATTTATTAATATTTTTTGTTTTTTTTTTAATGGCTAACAATTTTTCTTTATCCTTCTTGCAACTTCGAATATTTTGAAATTCTAAGCAATGAATATTTTTAATGGAAATATTGCACCAATTTTTAATAGATTTTATATAAAAATATGATTATTAAATTATTTAATAGAAAAATATAATAATAAATTTGTTTTGGTATGCTATTTTTGCATTAAATAAGTTATTTAATTAAAATACAAATAATTTTAAATAAATGGTAGTAAGAAATAAGATTCTTTTAAAATTAAAAAATATCAAATGATTGCAAGTTTTGATTGAGTAAGGAAAAAAAAAAAAAAAATGCTTATATGTTTGCAATAAGTTATTTCTATTTGTATAAGCAAAATGATGTTTTTTAGTTTTAAAATTAAATCTAAATTTATATGTATCCAATTTTAGAAAAAATACAAAATGTAGCACAAAAAACAACAACAACAATATATCATGCATAAGGAGAATGAACAATAATTACGTATAGATTAATAATGGATAGATGTAGTAAATATGTTCTTAAATATTATTTAACAAATCTTATTTCTGAGAATTTTAATGTTTCAAGATATAACAAAGTTGTAGATTTTCTGTAGAAAAAAATGTGCTTAAGAAATTCAGTTCAAATAATAAATGGGAAATAAAGAATTGCTGTAACCCTTCAAATGACAGATTGCAGCTAATTTTTAAATTATTATTAAAAATAAAATTATTTTAACATTTGGATATTGTTTAACAATATAATAAATAAAAAAGGGACAAATTAAACATATTATTTATACAGAAAATATTCAAAATTTTTAGAAATTAAAAAAAATTATGCTTGGTAAATAATTTACAAATTTTGGCACCACAATATCGCCTAAAATCATTTAAAAAGAATTTTCCGCCCTGTGACAAATGTTGTTGGCATAACTAATAAATCCTATCGCCAGCAAAAACGCCATAAAAACAGAATTCTTATAACCTTTTTTTTTTTTCTTACCCCCTCTAATAGCGATCTTAGAAGATAAGCTCATTCATATTAGGCTATTTTTCTGGGTTACTAAATCAGAATAAAAGGAAATATTTCTTTTTAGCGTAGTGTTGCACAAAAATACGAAATATGCCGTTTTTGCCGCAGATTTTCCACCCCTGAATTGTAGAGCAGAGAGGTTTTAGTAAACAAGTTTTTCTAGAAAAATTATATTTGAAGATTAGGTAAAAACGAAAGTATTAATTCTTTTATACATACAATTCTTGTTAAAATTCAAAGAAATTAAGTTCAAGTAACAATAAATTTCAAATGATAGCAGCAAGAAAGAAATTTCAACTTATTCTAACAGCTTATATTTTTCACATTAGTATGTATATATGCATATAGTAATACAGAAATATGTAAATGGGGTTATCAAAATAATGGAAACACCTGTGAATAAAAGTGATATTTTTTAATGCGCTTCGTAAGCATTAAAAAATATAATAGCTACCAGGTTTTTTTTTTAAAAATAGAAATGTATATATTCTGGTAGTATGTGGTAGCTTTATTGAAGTTCTGGATTTATTTCAAACGCGTCAAATGTCGGATCTTTCAGATTTCAAAGAAGCCAAATTGTAGGAGCCCGTCTAGCTGCAGCAAGTGTAACCGAACATCCCAACTTTTAGGCGTTTCTAGAGGTACGGTGTCTAAAGTCATGACAGCATACACACAGCATGGCAAGACAAAAGAGAGGACGGAAAGGGAAGCTCAGTGAAAGAGACCGACGGGTATTGAAGAGGATTGTGATGTCTCAAAGGCGAACTTAATATGCTAATATGATCTGACAAATCGTCTTTCACACTTTTCCCTACAACAGGACGGGTGTACGTTTAGAAGACACCTACACAAGCGTATGATCGTGATTGTCTCCTTCCAACTGTGGGAGCATTGAGGTGGATCTGTCAAATTGACAGCCGTGTCGTGGTTTTCTGCTGGAAAAATCGTAACCCTGAAAGGAAGGATCACTGAGGAGGAGTATAGAGAAATTTTAGCAAACCAGGTCAATTCTATGATGCAAATTTTGTTTTCTGCAGGAGATGGAATTTTCTTGAATGAAAATGCACCCATCCATGCAGCGGAACTCGTCCAATCATAGTTTGATGAACACGAGGATGAAGTTAAAAATCTACCTTGACCTGAACAGTCATTCGACCTCAATATCATTGAACCGTTATGGTCTATTTCAGAGCGTTCAATACGGAATCGATATCCTCCACCGGCATCTCACCCAGAACTTTCACAATATCTCCATGAAGAATGGTACAATATTCCTCTAAACACTATTCAGCACTTGTATGAATCGATTCCTAGGCGAATCCAAGCTGTATTACATGCCAAAGGCGGTTCTACACCATACTAATAAAGGATTCTCTGTAAATCTATGGTGTTTCCATTATTTTGATAATCCTCTGTATATAGAAATATTTTTAAGCATAAATAAATATCTCAAAAGTTTTTGTAGAAGATTAAGATTTGTTTGAAAATTGTCTGTTTCACATTAATTTTTATTGTAATTAAGAAATGTATTTTCCCACACAATTGACTATGCTAAATAAAATTGTGTGCTTAGAATATAATACTTATTTATATTGATATAATACAGCCATATATCTGGCAAGCATGTTTCTTTATGAATTAGCATATTAATTATTAAATTACTCTTAGAAAAACAATATAATATTTAAAAAATTCATCAAATAGTTGAAGTGATTCAACTCCTTTTTTTTTTATTATCATAAAAGTTATAAAAACCAGCAAAGAATAATAAGTAGATCAAGATCTGGAAAGCAAACAAAACTGCCTTACAGAATGAAGTAGATCATTACTCGAAAAATTAAAAGTAAATCCAAAACATAGAAAAAAAAATTGCAAGATTATGGAATATGTGAATTTCTAGAAAAAAATGTGAAGAATCAATTGACTCAGATATGGGTGTCGGGTTAAAAGTCTGTTATTTAAAAAAAAACTTTAAATTTGCTTTACAAGAAACATGTAAAAATGTTTTTTTGGAATATTGTAACAGTGTTAACATTTGATGATGAAATCAAATATTATAAAATTGTCATTATGTCAGTAATTGCATAATAGGGAAAAAAATTGGGAGAATTTCCTTTCAACCATTAAAAATGATCGTGTATGAATTATGAAATGGTGGTGTGTGTAATTTACTGAACAGGTATGTTCAAATTTATTGATGACACCATAGATCAGTATATTGACATCTTAAACAAAAAATTTAAAATCTTCAGCCTGTAACAGGATAACAAACTTTAGCACATTGCCCAAAAATGTCCAATCATAATTTCTTATAACTGTAAAAGAAGTCACTAAAAATGCCTCCTCAGTTACCAAATTTAAATCCTACTGAATATATTTCACAAGAACTTAAAATTACAAATGTCCTCATGCAATCTGTAACACTAAAAGAATGGAACAAAATTAGCCCAGAATTTACTAAGAAATTAGTCTAATCTATACCAAAATGATAAAAGTTTGTGGATATACAATCAAATACTAAAAAATGCTTAATTTAGAGTTCCAAAAGTTTTATTGGACTTTAATTGTTTTTTGAAGCCAAACTTTTGTAATGCATTGCTATAACTATAAAATGCAGTATTTTTTAAAATATCTTTTCTAAACAATTTTAAATAATGTAAAATATATTCATACTGAATGGTTTGAAAGCAAATTTTCATTATTTTAATCGAAACTTTTTCACATCTATGTAAAATTTTTTGTGAGAGGACACATAACCAACATATATGACTTAACATTGTCTGGCTTAAAAATATTATATATTTACTTGGCAAAATTTCATTAGGAAAAAAAAAAATTAGGGAGAAAATTTTTTTTTTTAGGGAAAAGATGTTCATCATAATGACTTTAAATAAAAATATCATTATTTGAGACCATAAAATGCTTAACCTAACTTAGTTACTTTGAACATTTGAAATGAACAAAAAACAATAAAATTGAAAAATTTACTTACATTGTAAGAATATTTCTAAAAACACAATTCTTATTATTTTTCATTCAACTATTTTCATATTATTTCTTACATTTCAATGATAAAGCAAAACGAAATTCACATTATTTGAATTAAAAAAATTACACACTTTCATTGAATTAAAAACAAACTTACAGAATTTTTGTCCTTTTCTATTATGTATTTTAAATTCCAGAAAAAAATATTGAATTCATAATATATTAATTATTTCTGCATTAGTTCTAATTTATTGTATTAATTTTAATTATCTGAATTATTTTTATTTTATTTATGGAAATAATAAACAAATGACAATAACTAAACATAAATAATATAGGATACTCCTCTCTTCACTTAGTAAGATATATATCTGCTTAACTTGTGACTAATAGTAGCTAAATCAGAAATGTTGTTATCACATAAACATTTAAATTGTGAAAAGAATCAGCACCTTTAATGATCTAAAATTTAAATCAGGATTTATGTACCAATAAAAGAGTAATTATTATTTTGAAATAGCTCTAGTTAAAATTGCTCACCCAAAAAAATTTTCCAACGATATATATATATTTTTTCTCAACTTTCTATTTAGTTTTAGGAAATAGATAGTCCCCACTTTCAATCTACTTGCACCTTACAGTTTGAGAATCATTGAAGATATATAAATTAAAATTTGTATAATTTTCCTTTTAAAGGAATATTAATTTTATATTCTAAGATACTATATGCTATTGAATATATTTCCAGAACTTTTTGCATAAATCAAATTTTTCCACATTTTTTTTTGCAGATAATGCTTTTTTATTTAATATGAATAGAATGTTTATGAAAAACATTGAAAATAATATAATATTAAGAAGCAGAAAATTTTAAAATATCCAGGTGTATGGAAAAGTGACCTTCAAATATAATTTACAAACACACACAACAGAAGAAAAATGATTTAATAACTAGTAATGAATTAACCATGGAAGATTTAAAACAAAGTACAAAACAATAAGAAAATTGGAAAATTACTGAAAACCATTAACCAACGAAAATAGAATATTCTGTAGCATTTAGGAGTGAATATGATAGTATGTAATTTTAAATAACCACATCAGAATATTTAAAAACAAAATAAAGAAAAAAAAAAATTATTGTATTTTCTCATACGTATTTAAATGATAATCAAACCTATTTGGTGGAGTCTAGTAATTATTGCAGGTAAAAACTGATGATCATTGTCACTTCCTGCTGGTAAAGTTATCAATAAAGAAACATGACCACAAGTCTTTTTTTTTCCTTCTGAGAGTAGAGCAACCATCACATTGAACAGAGCTATCAATTTTAAATACTTCTTCTATTACCTACATTATAGAAAAAGAAACATATTAAATAATAAACAAATACACTTTTAATCAAACAAAATGTTAAAAACGGCTTAATTATTTCAATTACTTACAGCTTTAAGAATCATATTTGCTTCCTCTTTTGACATTTTTGTTTTCAAATCTTTAAAATATAAGAGTCCTATCTGTTGAGCTTGTGACAATCTAGAACTTTTTGGAGATCAAGTAGAGTATAATAGCCCTTGAAAAACCAAAATTTTAAAATTATACATCAATATAAATTTTCGAAATGTAGCATGTAAAATATCTATGAATGAAGAAATTATACAAATTCCACAAAATATGTTCATAAAATATAATGCCACATAATTATTGAAATATTACAAGAAAAAAAATGAAAAATTATTTTTACCCTATTTACACAACATTCCAGTGCAAAAGACTAAAAATTAGAAATCTAAACTAGTCAAAAAATTAATGTAAAAAATAGGTAATTTAAAATGAGAAAATTAATAGTATGAATATTTTATCAATGCATCCCTGAATTTATGGGCCAAACTTTAAGTGAAGGTAAAGTACACATAAAGAAGTTTTTTAAAAAAAAATTTTTATATACAGCAATATAAGGTTGGAAATAAGTGCAGATGGGAAAACAACAAATGCTGTGGAAATAAATAAATAAATAAATAAGCTTTTATTTACATCATTATATGACAGTCTTGCTAAGAATGGTTTAGTGAAATTAAAACGTGCGACAGTTAACGGTAATAAAGCCTTGGAAGTATGGATGCAATGATTGGCTACATGCTTTCCAGGAGTGGATCTGTTAATATGTGGGTGGATATTGAAACAGATTTTCTTATTGGTCCGTACTTATTACCACATCGACTAAACAGCAAAACATATTGCAACTTTCTAGAAAAGGTAATACCAGAATTACTTTATAATGTTCCGATTGCTATTCAAAATGCCATGTAGTTTCAAATTGACGTGTCTCTAGTCCATTTCTAAAATAATGTACATAATTACGTCAATGACAAGTTTGGATTGGGCGAGGTAGAGCAGTTGGTTGTCCAGCACGTTCACCCACTTTATCATGTATTGATGTTTTCTTATGTAGACATTTCGAGACACATCATCTACTCCAATTGATACCTATAAGGATATCATTGCAAAGCTTTCAATCGTTGCTGCAATTGTTTGTGAAATGCCAGGCATATTCGAAAGAGTAGGAAATGTACATTTCTAGAATTATAATTCGAAAACTTAATTTAGTTTGCTATTTAAGTGGAATAATAATTGCCAGCAAAATTAGAGTGACACAGTAGTTCATTTTGACACAGATAAAAATATTTTCTTTAAGAAAATTGCTTTCAGTTCAATAATTTGTGCAAGAATTTCTGGAGGGGTTATGTTTTTTTTTTCCCTTAGAAATTAAAATTCTCACCTTTTACTTTCTAGGTTTCGTATAACTATTAATAGAAATAACTAAAATAAAATTTAAAAGATGCTTTTGATTTTTAAAAGACTTTTTTACTTCTAAGTACATAAGAAATAAAATATTATGAGAATGATTAAGTTATGCAAATTTTGATATTACAGAGGCTTTTTCTGTTAAAAGTCAAAAACTTTTTTTTTTTAATTTAATGAAACTAAAATGAATTTTAGGATTTTTCTATACACTAAAATATCTACACGCTCACTTGGGACACTTCATGTGTTAAACATTAACTCAATTATAATATCTTTTATTAAATATTAAATAGCTATTTCTAATAATATTTTACAACACCAAGAAAATTAAATTTATCTTAATATAAAATTAATAACACATTGAAGTATATGAAAATTCAAACCTCATGTCAGAAAATGCCAATTTGTCAAAAAAATGTGTGATTACGTCAATTTGTCAAAAATCAAACAAAAGGTCAGAATTGTGATAATAATAATATACATTAATTTAGTAAGTGTTTTAGTATTGGGTTCAATTTTTGTAGTAATTAGGCCTAAAAGTGATTAGTAGATGCTTCTATTTGTTGATTTTTTTTTAATATAATGCTGAATATTTTTATTCATAAATATTGGTTAATCCAAATAAGCTTGTGTATTTAAATGCATTGTTTAACAACAAAAGTGGCTAGTTTGTTGGGAGCAATTTTAAAATGAAACATGTTTTTGGTAATTTCATTAAAATATCTAATGAATTCTTGAAACAAAAATTTACCAATAACCGATGTCTCGATAACTAGCAGAGTTGAAACCTGTATCATGATAAGAAAGACAAAAATGAAATAAAAATAATAATGTTCCTTGTATCATGGTTAGTTTTATTGAAAAAAAGTTGTTAACTCAAATTAATAATAAACCAAAATTGTAATAAATTAAAAAATATTGAATAAAATATTTTCCTAATATTTAAAGTTTACTTTTTTTTTTTTAATAAACTTGAAGGAAAATCATGCTTCAATCTTTCATCAAAATCTGAAAGTCTTTAAAAATATATGATGAATATTTAAAAAAAAAAAAAAACTGGCATGTGATAAGGTGGACATCTTGAGTCTGGCTTATGTAATTAATAACACCCAGCATCAAGACACTCATCAATCATGCAATATGAAACTCAAAAATGGCCTTTTAACACAATACCATCTAACGAACAACAAGTCATCATAATAGTTAAATTAAAATCAGGATTTAAAAAAACAAACACCTGGTACAAAGCTGCACACTGTTGTTTGTATTCATGTACCCATTATAAACTGAAGTACTAATATTAACGAATCAAAAACATTCATACAAGTATAAACAGACCCTTTTAAGAGCAAATAATGCCTCACATGTAATGCAAATGAACTACTTATCAATCTATTATAATTCTTGGTCTAATACAGAATATTTTATTCCTTTGATTATTGCTTTTGTATCTCTGTAATGCTGGTTGTGTTCTTATAAGCACAATATCTTGGTAAGAAAATATTCTAATACATGAATGCCAAAAATATGAATTACATAGAGATAAATTAAATGGTCAAGAAACCTAAGCTTTTAAAGACTTGTTAAGGCACTTTGTTCTTTTAAATAATGCACTTCACAAGATACAAATGACTATAATATCCTTCAACTTTATTCTTTAAAATCCTTTTTTTTTTTTTTTTTTTTTTCAGAATATAATAAGTTTAAACATAATATCCTATTTTTTTCTCAGATAATTTATTTTTTATCTGTTGAATAAAAAACTTCATTTTTAAATAAAAAACTTATCAACTGCACAATGTTGTCGTAACCAAATTATAATAATTAATTTACATCAAATATTTGTTAGTGATAAAGCATCATACAAAACTAATACATTTCGTCACTTATTTTTTATTTTTGTTTGATTTTTACACAACACATGCCATCACGTAATGTGGCATTTAAGAAATAATTTTAGCTTTACTGCCTAGCACACGATGAGATGTGATCAAAATATTCTATTATGAAAGACCTGAATATTACTTAATTAAAAGTAATGTTGGGTAAAAGGCAGAAAAATACAATTGTCCCATTTTTGTGCAACAGCAGAAAGGTAACGCATCATGTAGACTTAAGAAATTAATTTTACAAAAAAAAAAACCTTTCATATTTTTCTATAGCATTAATATGTCACAACATACTTATTTGATTATAAAGATATTTTCTTATACTTTTCTTTTAACTATATTATTCATGCATCAAAAACACTATTTAAGAAAAAAAATGAGTCACAAAAATATACCCAACATATATAAAAGTTTATTTTTTTGAATATCAACAATGATTAAAATTTTTACCCCAAACAAAACAAAACAAAATTTGACAGTCTTAGGACAAACTAGAAAGGAATTCAATCGTTTATGACTTTAGGAATTTTATTCAAAATATAAGCAAATGAAGCACTAAGTTTTAAAAATTTTTAATTCTGACTCCATCCCTTAATACTAATAAAAAAAAACCTTTTCTTTTCATTGAACTTGTCATGGCCTTTATAGTATTTCCAATGTTGGATTAGATAAATTCAATCATTGTTTCAATTGATTTTTCTATACGACATTCATAAACATTTTAAACAACATAAACATAATTTTATACGAGAAGTTAATGTTTTTAGATAAGTTAAAGGTGAATTCATTAAATGTTATTTTTACAAAGTGTAAGTGACTTATGTGAATATTACATCTTCATTTATAATGGTATGCCACTCACATAATAAACAACAATTTGAGTATTTAGACTAAACTAAGCAGCACAGAATAATCAAAATTTATAAAATAGCAAAATCATCTAAATTTTTATAATAGCACATGTTAGTGGAACTTTTATGACTGTTTCCAATATGCAAAATGGCAGGTCTATTGTTAACTTTTGAAGAATCAATAAATAAACCCAATTCCTCTACATTATGAGAAGCTCTTAGTTCCTATTAATGTTTTAATATCATTAAAGTATGTAAGCTGTATGTATGCTATATCTCTTTCTTGAGAGAAGCCATCCTTGATGATTTAACATACCCCACTTTTGCAATCAGAAAAGTTCCATCCTTTTATCGTAATCCTAAAAATACTGTCAGTTTTTAAAGATAAATTTAAATATCATATTATATAATTTAGTTCTCTATGTGTTATTGAATGGATAAAAATGATGACATTTTTATTTATCATGATCATTATTCCAATTCTCTTCAGAGCTTGGATTTTCATTTGAGTGAGGCATCATTTGCATATCTTCAATGTGAAGGATGACATGGCATTGCAAGATAAGGTAAGGTAAGTTGAGAAATTTTAAACTATTTTCAGACCTAATTGTGGTTTCAATTGCCTTTGTATAATAAATAAAAGTTGAAAGAATGGTGCCAACACATACTGAAAACTATTTGCCATCCACTTAAGGTAGCATACAAGTAATTTGTATTTATCCACATGTAAGACAACAAAACTGAGGTGCTCAACTCTTTTTTTATTTAAGAACAAAAAAGATTATTTTTATACATCTAAAAAATGCTATATCTTCCATAATTTATACTAGATATGACATATAAATTTAAAAAGAAACCATATTCTCATATTTATAAAACAGCATATGATAGTGAAATTTTTAAAGCAAATATAGATTCCTCAAATTAAGGACAAAGAACAAAAAAAAAAAAAAAAAAAAAAAAAAAAAGTCTGCGACAAACCATAGGTTTATCATTGAAATCAGATTTACCACAATCTATATTTTTGAAAAAAATTTGGATAATTTGCTAGAACTGATCAAGTTACAAAATGAAACACTTTTACACTAGGATACAGAGATTATGAATGAAGAATTCTATGTTAAAGAGAAAATTTTGAAAAAATAATTTCAATAGTTTGAATTCATTGAATCATATTTGATGAGACAGAAATAACACCTGAGATATACATTATTTTCAAATTAAATGAAAGATTACACCCTGTATTCAAATTAAAAAATATCTAACATAATAATTGTGAAATTTCTGAAATTCAATTTACCCCAAGAATTATGAAAACAATTTAAATAATAAATAAGCTGATAAAACATAAAAGTTCACAAAGATTCAGAGAAAAAAAAAAAAAACTTGCTGTATTATAAAAAGATTTTTAAAAGATATACCAATATGTATATAATTAATCAATAATCATAACCAAAGTCACCTCTTTTGTACAATTCTCGTGCAAAAAAACGAGGTCCAATACCCCAAGCTTTACTGAAAAGTTTCCTAGTTTGTTCAGATCCTCTGCCGCAAAGTATATCAATTTCCTCAGATAGCCGGTTTGTACAATTTGCCATACTTTCTTGGCAATTCTTTGACTCATAGGAATTAAATTATACAGCTCTAAAATGTAATGATCAAATATTTAGAATTAAAAAAAAACAAGAAATTAATATATATATATATATAATTTATGAATACAAACCTTTGTGAATCAATTGCTTTAGGAAATTTCCCCAACAAAATAATAGCTTTCTCATACACATCAATTCTCCATTGTTCTTTACCTTTTATGAAACTTTCATATAATATCTAGGAACAACAAGAAACATTAAATTAATATAATATCAAAATTTATGAACTTTATTAGGAACTAATCTAATTTTTTTAACAATTTTTAGTTTGAAGCCCAGTTAACATTTATTACATATACATAACAAATCTTATTACAAACAGGAATGACATCTTTTAAAATGATCTAAGCCCTAAAATAAACATTGAATGAATAAATCAATTTAATAGCATTTTGAAAAAATACAGAAGGTAAAAAATCTTTATAAGATTAGATGCAATAATTTTAAATTTTGAGAAAATAATTCAGTGAAACAAAAATCATAAAAATGTAAAATTTAAAGCATCCACAAAGCTTTGTTCTTGTTTGTATAACTAATATTTAATGTGAAAACTTTTGTAGAATAAGACTTTTAAGTAAAAATAGTTTCCATTAATATATTTCAAATAACTTTTAAAGAAACTTCATGCATTTTTCAATTTGATTCTTTAGACTGACTATCTATTTAAAACATTTTCTTATTATTCAAACAAATTAAAATACAGAAATTAATTTTCCTAGTTTCAATAACATTTTATATAACCATTTCAATACTTTTTACAGGGCACTTTTAATTTAAAAATACATTTTCTGGGAATCCTGCAGTAAGTTTTCTTTGGCATTGTTCTTAGTGAGAAAAGTGTTTTGCTAGATATCTAAATAAAGAAGCTATTACATATAAACCATAACCATATGCAACATGACTTTCAATTTTGATAAACAAATTTTTCTATAAAAATACTACTCATTCAAAGTTTTAAATTTTATAACTTTTTTTGTAATTCTTTCCTATAATAATTTATAGAATTTCAATTATTTGGAAATTTTTTTTCCTTAATTTTAAGATAATTTGAACAAAAATATAATTTCTTAATATGAAAAGAAATACTCTTTAATTTCTTAGGTTAACTTTTAATGAATGTTTATTCCAATTTATATTTAGAAGCTGCTATTTCAGTGAAGCATGAACAAATATGTACTAAAATATTGCAAATTTTATAAAAGAATGTTAGATGTGCAACTTGCAAGTAAGTTTCTTTTGGAAAATTTAAAAAAAAGCAGAAATAAAGTCTAAATTTCGTAATTCTCCTCTTTCAAGGGGAAAGAAAAAAAGCATTATATTTTGCTTTTTTTAAACCAAAAGACCTTATTGGATTTAGTAATAATTATTACGAGTAAAAAAATTTTTTTTTACTCAGAAAATACTGCAGACAGTAGCAATTCAGCCGAAATAAGAATTTCTATTAGAAATTATTTTTTAGAATTTTGGCTAATAATCAAAACTATCTCTTATTCCAAATTTAAAAGCAGCTCTCTTCACAGCTATTATTTCTTTTTAACTTTCTTCTGAACAAAAGGAATTAATAGAATTGGTATCTTATGCATTACATTCTTTCAATATCAATACAATTAAAAGCATTATTATTTTGAAATAGACATTTAGGTAAAAATTAAATCTTGAAAAAAAAAAAAAAAAAATACATATTCAAGGTCTATAAAATATAGGAAAAATATAGTTTATGTAGTACCTTCAGTATTTTAATTATTTTTGCATTTGGATTATTAGGATGCATAACCAAACGCCAAGAATCCTAGAAAAATAAAGAGAATAAATTTAAACAGATTATCAAATAAATAACATACAATACATTTTTATTTTCAAATATTCTAATAGAGACTCAATTTCATCTTATTCTTTTTTTTTTACCCCTTCAGATTCATTGATACAGCTAATGTCACCTTTAGAAATTCAAGTTCAATGTAATGCAATTCAAAAATATTTACTGAGAGAACCCAAGCAAAATAGAAAACATTGACAATATAATTTATTTCTTAGATAAATTGCTCTGGTAAAGCTTACTAAAATTAGACAGCTATTTTCCTAATTAAAAGTAATTTTGGACGTATTGCTGTAATTTCAAAATAAATATGATTTGAGGGGTAGTGTCATTATAAATAATAAAATTAAGATTTTAAAGAAATAAAATAGCATCAATAATTATAATAGACATAAATATCTATATAAAAGGATCACTCATACAATAGGAATAGCATTTAATAGTTTTTTATTCATTACCTTCAAAATTTGGGGGAAACGCAACCGATTTAAAATTTTTCATTTGACTTATCTAAGACCAATGAAGCGAATTTTCTTTTTTTTTTATAACTTTTTTTTTTTCATAAAAAGTTATTAAAAATATAAACTCTTATTTAAGAGAACATATGTATTCTTGGTTACATATCAGAATTTATGAAATATTTGTGATTTTTTAAAATTTATATATAAAAGTTTTATAAAATACACTTCTCTATGAAAAACGGTTCAAAATACATAATAAATTTAACCAAATATAATAAACTATTTATGTTATTTATTAAAATCTATTTTATTTAAAATTGTCTAAATAAACATCTAATCTTATAAATCTCCAAACAATTTTAACAACAAATGCAACAATAAAAAAGAAATGCATCCATTAAATGCAAAGTATTATAAATTTTAAATTAATTATTCTTTTAATAACGGACAATAAAAACAAAACAATAAACTATAAAATATGTGTAATTTACATGCAAATTTAAATTGCAAAAATTATGCATCTATTTAACAAAAATAGACTGTTTCTCCAAATGAAATTAGTACATCTAGTTTTATGTCTGTATATTTTCCATAAATATACAGACATAAAACTAGATGTACTAATTTACTTTTAAAAAATAATTGCTATTTTCAGTACACTACTAAAAACAGTTCAAGGGTATGAGTTCAGTATGAAACAACTATGTGATCAAATAATGTTTTAGTAAATGAGAAATAAAAGAGGGGTTAAAAAGAAAAATCATCATGTTTATAAATTTGAAGATATAAAAATTTTTGTTTGCCACATAAAAACTACATGCTTCAGATAATGAGTGAAAAGTAATAAGTATCACTCATACACATAATAAAAAATTGGCATGCATTGAATACTTAATAAGAATGAATATGTTACAACAATATTTAACTGAAATGATTGTTTGGAAGACCACTTATCGTTTAAAGGATGACCAAATATAATTTGTCATTAAAGGCAATAACAAAAGCCTTGAAGTGCCACCAAGTATTTGGAGTATCAGTAAGAACAAATGGAATTGGAAATCAGTATTTGGAAATGTTAGTCGAAGATCAGCACAAGGACATAGGCATGCAACAACACAAGAAAAGGATAGAGAATAACAATAGACAAAAACTTCAGTATGAACACTACTTTTCTACAAACGCACCTCTAAAAGGCTACTTGCATCAGAAGTTTTGACATAAACTTTATGAACCTGAGTCTATTATAATGGATTGTATGCTCCTAGACCAATGGTTTGTGTTAGTTAATTGTGGGACATTATGCTAGCTGCAAGATCATACAATAAGTACATAGGTGTTTAGCGGCACAAGATTAAACTTGGAAAAGCTGTGTCAAACACGATTAAGACTACTGCTTAATAAAACTAATTAAAATTGTGTGTTGAATAAATAGTTGCATTGAATAACTTGATAAAAATTGTTTTAAAAAACATAGTAATATACAGGTCACCAAGGTTAAAATTTTCCAGTTTTAATAAAAAACAAATAAAAACATTTCTTTTCATTAAATTCTACAAAATCCTCACCATTAGAGGAACTATCTTTAAAACATCTAATGGGATTGGAATTTTACAGTTATTCAAATAGCAAATTTTAATACTTTTTGGTAGAATTGAACCATGGAAAATAAGTATTATATTTCGATTATTCTATAATATTGGACTTTTTGGATTCTTTAGACTCCAGCAGCATCGTGAGAAGATAATTAAACTTTTTTTTTTTTTTTTTGAGCATGTGTATATAGAGGGTCAGATTCAGAAATTATACCCTGACAATAATTTAGTTTTTAATGAATTTCAATTTTAATTAGAGAATCCAAAAATTGTGTAGTGTATAAAGTGCACTTGAATGAATAGTTATGAAAATCTTGATTAACAAATTGCAAAATTTCAGTTACTTTGAATTTTAAGATCTGCAACTTTTTGCAAGCTTTTCTGTATTTTAAATGACAACATCACATTAAATTCTTCGCTAGGAGCAGATAACATGCAAAAATTGTGAAAACGTGACAGCCATTAACTTTTCAGAATTTCTGACTTGAGATCGTTAGGGGAATGTTACAAGATGAGTTTATTTAATTTAGATCTTCACTGAGCATAAAGTTTTGGAGAGAAAAGAAGGTATTAAACTGAAAAAAATTCAGATCCAACATCACACTACCCATCAAGGAAAGTAGATTCCTGCAATGGTTCCAGTATAGAATTGATTAAGATCACCCCTTTACGCGACCTCTTTCCTTAGTGAGATGGTTAGAAAATCCTCCATCATTTGAATCCTAATAAGCAACTTTAGACCTGAGGGCATGGTAATTTCTAGTCGATTAATACACTACAAAATGCAGATATACTGTCTGTCTACCAGAAGCTCAGGCTAAAGAGATGTTGTGCAAAAAGAAAAAAGTGCACCCCAGTTTCAGTTCTATCATTAGAATCCACATTTTCAGGATTAAGTGTTGTCACACACAGCAAACATGTCAACCAGAATACTGACATTGTTAGTCAAATCAAAATACACAAACAACAACAAAAAGTTATATATGAAAAAGCAAATACACAAAACACATGAAGATAATAAGTTACAACTAATTGATACAGAAACAATGAAGTTTGTTGTTTTGATGAAAAAAAGGAAAACAAGAAGAAAAACAATGAAGGAAAATATCACAGGGCTGCATTAGATGCAGAATACTTGGAGATAACTAAAAGGCTCTCTTGAGGGATCTTATTTGGGAAAAAGTAAAATAGAACAACGTTCTCTCCACAAAAGATCCAGTTTTGGTGTACAATTGCACCAATTATATATATATCGAAAAAGTTTAGATTTGAATAAAAGCTATGATTGCTATAAATGAAATTTTTGATTCTAAATAGATATGATGATAACATTTAGAAAAGAATATACTTCATGTTGTTATAGCTTTGTTTCTGTTAACATATGTTACTTTCTTCTCTGACAGGAATTCAAACAGCATTAAGTAATTCTTTATCTATAAAGTCTATAGTTAATAAATAAATGTAATATTAAAGAAAAAAATGAATTGTAATAATATTCTTAATGCTTAGAAATTATTCTTATCAAATTCTTAACGCTTAAGAATTTCAATTTATCATATGTAAACATACTCTTAACACTAGGAACAAGGAAAGACTGTGATAATATATTTTTTCAAAATGCCACAAATAATACTATCCTTATTAAAAATATAACATTGTGATATTAGAAATTAAATATAACTACAGACTTATTATTGAATAGTAGTCCATAGACAAAGGAATAAGGTTAAATAACAGCCAATCTTTTACACAGAACTTAGCCATAACATGAATCTCACCAAACAACAAAGTTTAATAACTACAGAAATATTAGTCATCAACAAGAATTGTACAATAATCAAATTTTTTTATTAACTTAACACTCTTCTATAACATCCAATAGATAATAATTACTAATAATAGTTACTCAATCAGTAATCTAGTAACTGTCTGAACTACCAACTTGAGATCACCTGCATAATAATATTTTTTTCCATGTGTTTCTGTGAATATCATTTTTATAAAAATCATCAAAATACACAAAATCATGAATTTTCACATTTTCTTAAAAAGATTCGATTTGTTTTTATTATTTTACTTCTGAAACACAGATTATAGTAAATATTTTTAAAAACCCAGTTTTATTTTTTAACTATGCATTTTTTACAATGTCATGGACCTCATATCAGGACATAATCATCTATAATAAAAACAGATAAACAAGTGGAATATACACTACGGCAGGGATGGGCAAAGTTTTTCGGTCGAGGGCCAAAAATCGAAAAAAAAAAAAAAAAAAAAAAAGTTTGGCGGGCCAAGATAAATTTTCTAAAATTTTAAAAGCAATATACAAGTATTACAATTTAAATATGTTAATGCGATGAATGAAATTGAGATTTCATTTTTAAAAGTGAATTATATTGAGGTTCGAAGTGAGATGTACTGATTCTAAGAAACGAGGCTAAATGCTCATCTGTCAGTCTACTTCTGAAATAATTCTTTCTAATGTTCATAGTTGAAAACACTTTATCACATATATAAGATGAAGCAAACATAGCACTGATTTTATGGGCGTGAGATATTAAATTTGGGAAACTTATTTTCGATAATGATTTGTAAAACTAACATTGGCATATTTAGAACCAGCTTGAGATGATTGTTAGATAGCAACTCAATTAATTCAACCTGCAAATCTGACCTCACTGCTCCACAATTTACGTTGAAAGGCATAGTAAAAATATACAATTCTGTTTGAATGGCACTGAAATGTTTATTATACTCAAAAATACAGTTTTTTCAAGCCATCTTCATAATTCTTAAGCTTCTCTTCATTTACTGAGTGAGGGTGTTAAATTTAACTTCGGGAAATGAGACAAGTCGTTCTTAGCTAGACGCCCAGCAAATAGATTAAGTTTTAGTTTTAAAGCTTTGAGATGGGCCCAGATATCGTCAATAAATTGATTTTTTCCTTACATCTTGACATTCAAGTTGCTCATATGACAAACAAGATCTGTGAAAATGCAAAGTCCGAAGTCATTCTGTATCTTCAAACATTTCGCACTCCGCAGAACACTGTTTCTCACGGAAGAACGACACGTCGTCTTTTCAGCTGCCAAACGAGCTCGAAAACACATCCTGCACTAAGCCACCTTACTTTCGTGTAATACAGTACATCAGAGCATTCAGATTGAACGGACTGAAGAAAATCTCGAAATTGCTGGTGAGTTAGCTTACGAGATCGAATAGTATTTACAATTTTCACGATTGTCTCAAGCACGGGTTTCATATTCAATGCAGATTTACACACAGAGCATCTTGATGTATAACACAATATAGAAAAACAACATTGTTCCCGGAATAGTTTTGATTAAAGAGTCCCAAGAAATCCTGATTTTTTTCCTATTATATTTGGTGCACCATGGGTCATAATATTGCATATATTTGTTATAGGAACTTTCAAAGTTAAAAGTCCTTCCTGAAATTTACGAAAAATAACATATGCCGTTGTAGTTCCCTTTAAAGAACACATGCACGCCAGTTCCTCAGTAATTTCAAAATTCTCATCAACACCTCTTATAAATAAATAATACTAATTGAGCTATATCATTTATATCAGTGCTTTCATCCATAGCTATGGAGCAAAATTTTACTGACTAATCTTTGACTCTGATTGTGATGTCAAATTTTTATCGACGGCTTCGATTCTAGAAGTCACCGTTTTTTGAGAGAAATTTACAGTCTCAAAATTATTTTTCTTGTCTGAACATAAAACATCACAAACTTGGAGATTGCATTGTTTAACTAACTCCCCATCCCTGAGAGGTTTATTATTTTTAGCAATATTGTATGCTACAATGTAACTTGCATGTGTAGCTGCTTTTTGGATACTGTTTACCTTTTCGAAAAAAATTTGTCGGCCTGATAATTTTTTACAAAGACTTTCTGCATTTTTTTTTTTTTTTTTTTTTCATATTCGGACGTTGTTTCGTAATTGGAATTCTTATGCTTAGATGTAAAATGACGGGAAATGTTAAATTCTTTGAAGACTGCTACAGCTTCATTGCAGATGACACACACTGGCTTATCTTTTACAACTGTAAAAAAAATATTTCCAGGTCCATTCATCATTAAAAGCATGGCACTCTGAACCAACTTTACGTTTTATAGTAGCCATTTTGGGGTTGAAATATTTTACGAATAACCCAAACAAGCATTAGCTACGCTATACTTTTAATAATTTCATCATTATTCACAATGTCCGCAATCTTTCCATAAGCAGTCAATAATATTAGAACTCACGCCAAAAGAAAAAGCCTGCTGGCTGGAGCTTAAAATGCGCAGTCTGCCACATGTGAGGTCTAATTCACCTATATTGGATTCCCATATGTCTGCTCCCCGAGAAAAAGGTAACGCTTGTTGGCGCCAATCTACAACTATAACTAACAAAGAACTTCCGCGTTTAACACTTTACTGATTGAAAGCTGTCTGTGCTTGCTATTTCCGTCGATTTATGTTTTGTAGAATAAAAATAGAGAAAGTAAAAAGATCACCAGTCCTTTGAAAAAAAAGGAAGAAAAAAAAAAATATTTTATTAATAGCAGAAACGGAGATGGATATATAATATATATTTCTTTTAATTTGCCACGGAGCGGCAAATTAAAATTCTATCTGCAGGCCGGATAAAACCTTCCGGCGGGCCGGAGTTGGCCCGCAATTTGCCCATCCCTGTACTAGAGTCCGTCAAAATTTGTTGCAAGTCATTAAATAACTACAAAGGATTAACGTAACTTGATTAAAATATTACAAAATGGAGCTTTCTATAAAAATCACTAATTCTGTAAACAACTCATGTTCATGGTGAGAGGGGAAAAAAAAAAACATGTTGTATTGCACTATTTACTACGAAATTATTTTTCTAATTCTAATTTTATCAAAGTTTTTTATTTTTTCAATTTTTACATTGTAATACTTAGAATCAATAATATGCTTACATGATACACTTAATTCAAAATAAAAATATTAAATAAAAATTAGGCAGGATTGAATATATATATATATACACACACACTATAGATATATATTATATATATATATATATTATGGATACTAACTTTCTAACAATTTTGTATTTAACATATCCACTCCTCTTCTCTGAAAAAGAATAATATAACCAATTCAATTATTAAACAACTAAAGACCTTTGGAATATGACTTTGCCCATAAAGTGAGTCAAGGCTGTCAAAATTGAAAGGTGGTTTTGAAAAACCTGATTGGGATGTCCTTTATCGCATAGATAGTTAACTTTAGAATGATGTCTACCATGCAGCTAAAAGTTAAACCGTTTTTTTAAACATTATCCATGTCATGTTTTAAAAATTAGCAGAGCCAAGAAAACAAATTGTCTTTGTTTCAATTCTGCATTAGGAGTTAATTTTCCATTTAATATTACAATTTCAGTGAAATTATATTCAGTTCCTATGCTCTCAGTTTAACATGAAATGAAATACAACCAATTAGGGAATATAACACTAGAATCCCAATTAAATGAACATCAATTTTATCAATTCCTTGGAATATTCACATAATTGAAGAAATCAAAGACAAGTTATAATACTCTAAAAATTGTATCATTGAATTAATTTATGAAATGTTAAATTTACTTTAAATCAAAACTATAATTCATTTTGTTACTGTAAATCTAATTTTGCATTAATTTAAATTTTGCCACAACAAAACCTACTTGAGTAAAATTTGTTTTTATACTTAACATGCCAGGCTAAAATTACATTCATTTCTTTATAAATCTAATCTTTTAAAAATTTAAATTTCTAAATCATAATGAAATTCCAATTAAAAGAAACCTTCATAAAATGGTAAATTAAGAAAAGAAATTTTTTTAGAAAATTAAGAACAAATTTCTGATGAGCTTATATCAAAGTTTCATTACTGGAGATACTATAACACACATATAAATTTAACTATATATTTCATTGACTGCAATTTTAACTTGACTGTCATTTCTAATGAAGGAAAAAAAAAACCAGATTTATGACCCTATTACAAAATCTGAGAATTGTAAGCACAGATAATTAAAGAGTTATTCTTGATCTTTTATTTAAATTTTTTTTTTAAGTTGTTGCATTTTTATTTAGCACTAAATCACTGAAAAAACTGAAGAAAAATATTTCATAAACCTCAAATAGTGAGAATAATACTTTAAAAAATTCAACATTTTCTTAATTAACTTGCATTTTTACTTGAATTTCTAATTAAGAGATGTGTCTTTTCTATTCGATGTTCTGCATTGATTATAAAAAAGAACTAAAATGTACAAATAATTGCTTGTGTATTTCTGTAATATTTTAAATGATCTATATTATGACAATTATAATTAATTATTTGAAACAACATATAAATCCATTCTCAGGGAATCAATGTGTCAGCTTTTGACTCTTGAGACTTTTTATTAGCCTTTAGAAATTACACAATCAAGTTAAGATGACTCAAGTATAAATTTTTGTTTATAATGAAGGGCATTTGGTCACATGTTGCATGCAGAACAAGATGATCAAGAATTTGTATATACTAAACCGACAATACAATTAGTAAATAAACTTAATTTGTAAATTGTTTTACGAAAAATTAACCTACATCAAGAAATTCTGAGTGCATTTTTAAACTGATCATTCTTATCAGAACTATTCCTAAATAAATATATATTCAATAAAAAATGACAGAAAATACTAAAATAAATGTGACAATAAAACTTATTAACCTTTGTTTCTTTTATTTTACCACATAAGCTGCAGAATGTATATATTTACTGTAATTTCCAGCCTATAATATGCAGTTGTATATAATTCACAGTGCTATACAATCAGCGGTCGATTTGTGCCCTCATTTGTTTCACTTGACATATTACATATAAAAAGTTATGTTTTTGATATCAAAATAATATAAAAAATTAATGTATTATACATAATACATTAATAATAATGTATAATTTGTATATTGTGTAATGTATATTAATGTATATACATTACATGTATGTATTTGTAATGTATATACATGTATAATTTTTTTTTTATAAATATTTAAGATAAAAACCAAGACATCTGCACATAAAAATCATTATAAAATATTTAAGGAGCATATTCCTCGGCAATAAAACAAGCAAAGGTAAAATAAATAAAAATTTCATCTAAAAATGTAATCAATTTTAATTATTAAACTATCCTATTCAAAATGGATTTTTTTAACTAGTCAGTTTGCGATTTTTTATATTTGCTATAGAGATGAAAATTTGATCAGAATTAATCAATTATTATGTTGGCCTCAAAAAAAGTATTTTTAATAATTTATTTCTTCATCTGCAATTATTTCTTCATTTTGTTTTTGATAATCGGTCTGCCCTTTGGAGTTCTCCTTTTGCCAGATGTCATTGCAGCATATTAATATAAGACCTATTTATGCAATATATGAGTATTTGCTTATGCAAATTGCTGTTGCAATGTGATTAAAATTTTTGATTAATCTCTTTTAATTTTTGATTTTCAATGACAATTTTCCAAATCTTACCATCAGGAAAAGGGTGAAAAAAATAGATTGCATTAAATTGGGATTGGTCACTTTACTATATTGTTCTCAATTGAATAACTATAACTCTTTCATTCACATGCTTTTCATGTTATTCCAGTGTGAGTGTATATATATACTCACACATAAGTGACATATTTAAAAACATTGCTTCTTTTAGTGACCATCTTAAAGGCCATAAAGAATTTCATAAATAGTTAAGACTTTAATTTAGGAATAAATAAAAAAAAGATACTAATATGTGAACAGGAATTAGTTCTGTATGAATCAACACTAGCATTAAACATTCAAGGCAAAAAAAAAAAAAAAAAAAAAAAAAAAAAGATTAAGTCATATTTCACAAGGCAGTGCATGCTAAAGTTTCTGGCTACTTTGAGCTTTGCTGTTTTGATGAAAAGGAAACTTTAAAGTGAAGAAAGAAAAGGAAAAAATAAAATAAGAAATAATTGCTGCTGTTAAAGTTTTATTTTACTGGCAACAAAAAAGAATCACTTAACAAAAAAAAAAGTGTTCTATTCAATTAAAAAAACTATATTTAAATACACCTTACACTAAACCAGTGCCAATAAAAATTACATATTTTTTATTCAAAACTGCACCAAGCATAAATTAAAAAAAAAAAATAAAAATAAATAATTAATTTAATATACAAAAAGAAGGCAAACTGTACCTAAAGATTTAAATTCTTTTAACATGCAACACATAATAAAAACAGCACATGCTTCAAGACACTGGAATCATGGATGACTGAACAGTTGAAAGGCCTGAAAATTTAAATAAGCAAATTTGAAAAATAAATGGACTTAACATAAGTAACTTGATTATAAGCAATACAGAATATAATTTGTAACAAAACTTATTAAGTTAAATCAATTTATATTCTGTAAATGAAAAGATATTGAAACATTCTCCTCACTTATTTAACATGTGTTAAATAACTAAACAATAAGAAGATTTTATTTTAAAGTTTTAGGAATGCCACTTCCTTAAAACTAAACAAAAGTAGAAGATAAATAACTAACCATATGTTTACTTTAAATACATCACATAATAAACATTATATGGCACTTAATGTCCATAACACAAAAGTGAAGTGTCATACAGATAATTCTTCTGTAACACAACCATTAGATTCCTAAAAATATAAGGTTTTATGTAAATTCTTATCTGAAATAAAACCCAAAAAACAATTTAAAAATAGATTAAGTTACAATTTTTTTTAAATATCTATATGCTTTATACATTAAGAAAAGTATTTATAAATACAATGGATCAAATGACCATATGCTATTTTATAATGTTTTTTTTTCATCCATCACTACAAAATTACTATTAAATTCATTAAGAGGATTTTAAATCAATATTTTTAGTACCAGAGAGAGGAAATATTTCTTAGTTTTCTTATATTACTTCAGGTTACAAATAAATTCACAAAAATTATTTAAAAATATTTTTATTATACATACCCCAAAATTTATATCCCATGTTAGAATACAGGAAAATGGTAAGAGCCTTCAAATATATTTATTTTTTCATAAACAAAATGAATTTTTAAATATTTAATAAACACCACTAAATACTATGAGACTCTAAAACACCACATGCAACTCTAATGTAACATTATATCTTTAACATGCTCAAATGAAAAATAATGAATTGAATAGTTATTGCTCTCTTGAATCTATTTTATATTGTATGCATAGAGGAGGAGGAAGCTGTCTATCACATGCTCAATATTAGATTTTTTTTCACCTAATTATATTTATTTCAATGTTTTAATTTTGCAAGTTGATTTTTTTATATATTTTTAATGAAAAAAATTTTTAAGTATAAAGTAGGAAAAAAAAAGAAAGTTTTCTTAATAGTTTGAATGAATGAACTTTACTGTCCAAGAATCAATTTGCAATTCATCTAACACACAATAGTAGAATTTACACAAACTAACTGATGTTTAATTAAGTTAAGAACAACTTATTTTATCTGTATGTATGTAGATTCTTTAAAAGTGAAATTTAGAATTATATTTTAATATTTAAAAGTTAAACTTATTTATCCTAGCAAAATAAAAATAAAAAATCTAATTATTAACTGATTTTTTATTATTGTTTTTATTTTGCTAGGATAAATAAGTTTAACTTTTAAATATTAAAATATAATTCTAAATTTCACTTTAAAGAATCTACATACATACAGATAAAATTCTGAAATTAACTTATTAAAAAAAAAAAAAAAAAAAGAATCTTCGAACAACTTTTAAGTAAGCCTTTCTTAACTTCAAGTACGTACTGCAAAAATGAACACTTATTAAATGAATTTATAATAATAAAAAATTGAATATGACTGTGCTGTCTGAAACAGAAATAGTAAGACCCAAAGTTTCTAAATAGATTTAGTATGTAGTTCAAAGCTATTGTTTTAAAAATTGAATTAGAACATAACTTGCTTCTAAATATTTTTCAATGTTTTTCTGTAAATACTAAGAACAATTTTTATTGTGGCGAAAAATGTTTCTTTTTTTTTTATCTGAACCAAAAATGATATCTATGAATTTTTAACAGCAATACATTCTAATGTTAGAAAATGGCAATTTACTATGCGACCAGAAAATTTCCTGTTTTGTTAATATCCTTACATATAAATTATTTGCTATAAAAAAATTAGAGTAAATTTGTTATTTTAAAAAATTGTCAACTATTTACACTAAGGATATTTTTGCTTCACACTCATTGATGTTCCAGTTGCTTCAACGAGGTGAATTAGATTCTTTACTTCAAAATTATTTACACGCAGAAAAACATGAAATTGACATATACAAAGCAAGGTTGTTTTTTTAAAAACAAATAAAATTAAATTAGTTAATATCTATGCATCATATTTAAATAATATTCTTAATAGTCATTAATGTATTTTTAATTTAAAGCTTTATTAAGACATTGTTTCAAATTAATCCTTTAAATTGTTATGACATTATTAGATTATGCAAAATTGCATGATAAAATTGCTTACCATTCTTGCTTAACCCAATTTCTGTTTCTTACTAAACATTCTTTTTTTAATTGATCTTATCACATAATATTTTTACAAAAAAGGACAGATGCAGCTTTTAAAAATTTGATCATTTGCCTTCTTCCAAACATGGTTCCCATAAAAATTAAAAAAAAAAAAATTTTTTCATTTAAGAAAGATATATTGACAATGGTCATGACAGAGCTTTTTTCTTAGATAAAATTAAATCATTTATACATAAGATTGTTGAAGACACATTTTCAATAAAATCATTTTATGTAAAATAATTTATACAATAACTACAAAAGGCCCAATTTATTAAAAATGACATGCAAAAAGTTATCCTTAGAGTGTATGTAATACACAAAAAATGTATTCCATATTTGGCATTATTTTTCTGTAAATTTATTTAACTACTTTCTTTGCAAGACTGATGAAAGCAGAATATTTTTGCATATTTATCAACTTTCTGTGAATTTATTACAGAATTTATGATAAAGATTTAGGACTTAAAATATTAAATCTGATTCTACCAACCATAATTTCCTGCCTTATAATTTGTGGATTATATGCCAAAAGCATTAAAATTTTGGGATGTGCATTATAAATCTCTGCATATAATATGTGGACATATTTTTCTTAAATTTTATAAAAATCAATTCTATAAAACAACCACCTATGAATGTTTTCATCAATTAAAATTGACAAAATGTTTTTTTTTATTTTTCTCTCATACAATTTTCTAAGGAAAGAAACATAAGTTGTGGGCAATTGAAAGTAGCAAGATTTTTACAAAAATTAGACACATATGATACCAGTGTGTATTAGTGGATAGAAAAGGCCTTAAATAAAGTAACAGGTTAGAACCAAAAATTCTTATAGAACTAGCTGTGATACTTATCAAAATTTTCATCAGTTAAGCAAATATGAAGATCATTAATCCTCAAAAAAATATCATGTCTTTTGTTTTTATTATAGTTCTGAAATACATATCTTTTTTTCTAAATCGGTACATAGTGCATCGCAGAATAGGCATTGCAAAACAAACATAGATAAATAAGATCTTTATTTTCTGTAGGACAAATATTCTGTCAGCAGATTATAGAAGGAAATTATGGTACCTATTAGACTACTTTTATATCTCATTAACAAGAATTTCATTGAGAAAGACAAGAAAACAAATGAAACTGTATGAAAATTTCCGAAGAAAGACTGAATTTCCAAAAGAAAAACAAATAGTAGCAGAATGTATCTAACTGATAATTAGCTAAAAAAAGTAAGAATTATGTAGGGATTAATTGGCTCAATGGCTCATATGAAGGATTATGTAGAAAAAAAGTTAAAACATCATTAACTTGAGTGTTTGGGACATAACTTGTCGTTGGTTGCTATAGTACATCTCCTGGCTCAGTAATGTGAATGAAAAAAAAAAAATTTTTTTTTTTTTTTTTTTGATCATGTCATTTACAAAAAAAATAAGAATAGGGATAAATTTTCCACAGAAATTAGAAACATAGTAGGTTCTAAAATATTTTCTGATTAATTAATAGACAACCATTGTCATCGCAACGAGAGATTAGAACATCTTTATCAACCTTTATTCAAAGTACTAGACATTTTGTAAACATAACATTAACCTTGGAGTAATTTAATAAGTTTCATATGGCAAAAAGATTAAAGGGCAATTTATTTGGGATTTACAAAACTTTGGAGTGGGAAACAATTAAAATATTTATTATGAGAGATTAAAATATAAATTAATCTGTCTTAATATAACAAATATTTAGTCAAAATACTGAATGTGTCCAAAGAATACAATAATTTCAAAAAATGGATGATTGTATAAAATAAAGCAAGATTGCAAAAGATCCAATTATAACAAATTCTGTATATTTAAATGTATTATTCTGTGTATTTTCTAACCATATAACCACTAACTAATTCATTAACTAAAAATGGTATGATGATCTTTCTAGGTTGTGAAAAAGAAAATAGGTATACTTAATGCATTACAGTTTCTGTTGTGCTGGTTAAATATATTGCATTCCATGCAAATAGTACAAAATTTTTAAGAAAAGTCAGACATTGATTTAAATTCAGAAATTACAATATAACTTTATTATAAATTTTATATTAAAAAAATTAATTTATAGTGAATATCATGTACATATTATTTAATATATAACTATATCTTTATTTAAGTTCTCTAATTATCTTCGTTGATTTAAAATTTCACCGTATAATAAAATAGAGACTTACCTGATGAAATTCAATAATTATTTTGAAATATTAATTATTAAAATGAACTGCTAGGATCATGTACCAATAATATTAAAAAATTAATAAACATATTTTAAAAAGCAAATATAAAGTTAAAAACAAGCATCAATAGTTTACATTTACTTAAATTTTAATGATTAATAAAATGCAACACAGAATAATTTAAGTAAAATATTAAATATATTTACTTACACTTTGTTGATTTAAATTTCCTGGATTTTTCAAATTACAGGACTGGTCTGGAAAAGGAAAAAAAGATATCGGGTCCAGACATATTGGGACGTTTACAAGAACCTGGCTTTTTTCTTTTCTCTGATTCTATAGAAGCATTCAAATTTTTCTTTGCTTCATTTCTCAATTGAGAGCGTAGTATATAATTTGAATAACACAAATCATGTACTAGACTTGGAGGATTGACTTCGGGTAATATGTATTCTACAGATTCAAAGTCCAAATAGTTACTTGATAAATATTCCATTAATGAAGGATCAAATGAATTAGAACAAAACAGATGTACCGGATAAGGTTGAACAGTAACATCTTCTGAAATTCTTACAACCTCCTGTGAAACTTCAATTGCACTTTTAGTCCTTAATTCATGATTTGAAGTATCCACTTCCTCTCTAATCAGATTTGCAGTCGTAGATTTATCAACCATTACCGGTTGAGTAGGCAAAACATCCATTGAAATTCTATTTTCTTTTTTAACTTTCAAAATTTCGGCAGAAGATTCTGAAATTTCAGTTGTACTTTTACAAACATTCTCAAGTAACCCTAACAAGACTTCAATTATTAATGCATTTATTACACCTTCAACTTGATGAGATTCATCAATGGAAATTTTACTTTTATCATTAGTCATATCAATACCTGAACAACCATTTAATGGATTTTCAGCCTTTAATTCAACATTTGAAGTGTTCATTTCATTTTCAACTAATATCTCAGAATATGAAACACCCATAGCATTTTTATCTATTTTTTCAACATTCACATTACTAATAGATGGTTCTAAAATTATTTCATTTTTATTTTTACGTACATTCTCATGAAATTTAGGTAAGACATCAGTTGTTAAAGCATTCGGTACATTTTTATCTTGACGAATTTCTTCAATGGAATCATCAGTTATAACATTTTTAGAAAAGTCTGCCATTGATTCATCGATTATTTTTTCACCAAGTTCAACTTTAAATACAGAATCAACTACCATATTCACAACTTGCTGAGCTTTATTAAAAAGATGTCAAATCTAACACTTCATTAAACAAATCAACATTATCAGAATTTTTACTTTCAATTTCTTCAGAAGAAACTTTCTTAATGGTTTTAATATTCAATTTATTATCTTGATGATAAGTTTCAGGCAATGAGGTTAGTTCGGGGATTTGAGGAAATTACAGTATGTTTTTCAATAGAATTTTGTGATGTTTTATCAGCATATTTCATTTGTTTAACCCTAGTCTTTTTAATCAAATACTGGGTATTGTTTTCTGATATTGAATTTATAAATTCTGTAAGTATGCGTTTTTTATTAGCACTGCTTTTATCAGCTATTTTGCTAGGAATAGAAATAGGGACACTTTTTGTAATTTCCCGAGGTTTATCTTCATCAATTAAATCAATAACAGTATGGCCTCCTTGTGTACGTAAATGTTCAGGAATTCTTTTTTACTCTCAGTCGACTTAATCGAGCAGCTAGGGTATTAGGTCTAATACATGGCACTGAAGAATTCGATTTTTCATTACTTACTGTTTTTGTTGCAACTGAATCATCATTTGATTCTGACTGACAAAAACTTGTGGGCAGTACACTGGAACTTGCAAATTCTTGTGTATTAAAGGGTATATTTGGAAGTTTCCGTATCCACTCATCATCACATGAAGTTTCATCATCATACTTTCCATCATCATAAGTAGAACCTTCCTCATCTATAAAATAAGAATTTAACGTTTCTAATTCACTTGATGAGGATGAAGACTCAGAGATAGAACCTTCCTTATTAATGACTGGAATCACAACATCATCATCTGCTAATGTGATGGGATCAATACTTTCGGCTGCAGTCGTAACAACAGCATTATCTGTCGCAGTTAGGGAAGAATTATGATCTGTTGTAGTTGAGGCAGCAGCATTTTCAGCTTCAATGTCAATATAGTCACATACATAATATCGCCTGTGTGTGCTACGTATTTCATAAGGAATAGGATCCACACACCGATTAGCTTTGATACTAGCACTCAACCAGTTTAACAATAGGACATCAACAAATGGTGGATATGCTGTCCATCCTAAAGATCGTAATAAACTTCTACTAGAAATGCCTTCATCAACTAAAATGTGAGTTGTACGATCATCAGGCACTAACGTAAGTTCACCACCATACTTATTGATCAAATTATGCAACACATCGCGTCTACACAGTTTAACAGTATGATGTACATAAATTCTTTTATTCCTGAAACAGTCGAGGACTGCAAACGAGAGCAACTGTATCATCATCTGAATTTGTCGAGTTAAGTCTGCGTCGTTTGGAAGGATTACCGCCATTACAATTAGGCATGTTTACGAGAAAAACAAATTATGATGAATTCGATAAATTTAAATGTTTGAAAACTTTAACGTAAAACAACTTTTAATTCTAATTTAAAATATCTGGTATTTCGGACTTAACTAAATAGTAAGAGTGGTACTACGCTACAATATGGGACATGAGTAAGGCAGCAACTAAGATGTCAATTTTTTTTTTTTCTAGTAAACAACTACAACTTCACAGATCCCAACTGTTTCAGCAAATCAGTTTAAAAAGCATGCGCACAAATTTAAAGATTGCTCTTGCATTGGCTCTAGATGGATCATTCGATTCATTTCATGGATTTGTACCATTTGAATAATCTTTTAGAAATATTCGTACCAAAGATTGTAACAGATTTGTCGAGAACGCTATCTATTGTTTAACAGATGAACAAATAGAGTAAAATAATATGTTCGTAAGTGCAGAAACTTTTGATTTTTTTTTCTTTAAGCATTAAAAGTATATTGAGCATACAGAACTAAATTTCTTATAAAAAATAGTTCACATAAAAGTTTTTATCTCAAAATCAATTTCAAATTTTATTAATATTTGCCTTATTTTGAAAAATTATTCACCAAAATACATAATTTTTTCATTTAAAGTTACGTACTAAACTTTTCTAATTTTGGAAAATCGCTGAATTTATCCTTTAATCTATTATAAATTCTATTCCTCCTATGTATTGTGATTGTAAAATATATTTAAACTTAAGGTTAAATTATATAAAAAAATTATATTTCTATATAATTTCTTTAAAAATTTATAAATTTGCTATTGTTTACAAATCACATTCTATTGGATGCAGAAAAAAAGTGAAGTTGGGCGATGTTTCATTATAGATTTGTTTATTTGCTTAAATTGGTTTTTGTAAAATATACTCCTATCTTGTAGAATATGTAATTTTTTATATCTAGAAATAAAAATTTAAAAAATAGGGTATGTCAAAAAATATTTATGAAAATTATATTCATATGGTTGATTTATAATTTATCTCTAGGTAATTTCTCTTTCTCCTAATGTATAGTTTTTTTATGCCGAGCAACAATTTTCTTTTTCCCAAAAAATTGATAAAGAATTGAAATTGTTTTCATAATTCTCAATGTCATACAGGTGAGTGAGAAGTTTCATAATACAAAACCTTTGAGAAGCTTTTTATTCGCCTTGTTCATCACTTCAGAAAAACTAAAGTGACCATTAGAATTGCATGTATTGGCATATTTTTCTCTTAAAACTTGTTCAACAATTGATTTGGGGAAAGAAGAATCTTTTCCAAGTTCCCTGAATCTTTTTCAGGCAACTTGAAGAAAGGGAAGTGTGTGAAGTTATCAAGCATTGTGACAGAAAGCAAGTTATTAGAATACAGAGGGAACGAATGTCAACAAGAAGAGGTCACACATGTCCATAAGCGATTTGATTCAAACTTATAGTATATATAGATCATTAAGGTATCATATATTTGTTTATGAATTTCTTGTTTTTAGTACATCAATTGGAAAAGATTTCGTTCGCATCAAAAACCTGATCACCATCTTTTTTTCGCTAAAGATACAAGCTCACAAACTTAATCATTTAACATTTTAAATTTTTTAACTATATCGCTTTTGTAATTCTTCATTGCACAGAACTGTTCACTGCGAGAAAAATATTACTTTTGTTTCGAATCAAATTTTGTGCTCTTATATTTTTGTTCCACTGATACAATTATAAGGAATAAATGTATATAAAAAACTACATCTGATAATAATTAAAGGTTAATATTAAAAAAAAAAAAAAATGCTTTTTGCGCACGGTAAGATAAAATTTTTAAACTATAGATAAAAATATAAACTACAAATGAAAAATATATCTAATAAAAATTTCAGAAAAAAAGTTTGTAAGTTATAAGGAACTAAATTTTTAGTACTTGTATTTTGCTCTTAAAAACCCCGAATCTGAATATAGATAAAAATAACAATGATATAAGTTGACGATAGGACAGGGTAGAAAAATTGCACTAAATTTTAAAGAGAAAGAAAATATGAAGAAATTGATACTTTAAAATAAAATTTTTTTATTTAACACACACACACACACAAAAAAAAAAAAAAAAAAAATCAGCATCTAATTTATGTTTTGTAAAAATATGCATCAAATATTAAAATTTATAGTC